>QRFJ01004029.1:462500-665233 GCA_006176705.1 Cocos nucifera | reverse complement strand
AAGGAAACTTCTATCGTCGCGGAGGTCGCCGGAGTCAGGCATGGCGCTGAGGTCCACACCGCGACGCGGGACCTGCAAGATAAAGTCCCATCCAAAATCGATAGGAGGTGGCTCGACAGGATCCTCCGGACCGGTCAATAAGTCGCAGTTTTGGCCAACAGGAGATGGTATGCTCGGAATGAGTTCCGGAGCTTAGCAGAAGAAGAGGAAGCTCAGAGAGATATGAGGTCAGAGACGTTAGCCTTAGCATAAATTAGGTAAGGATCCTTTTTTATAGCGGAGCTTGATGGATGACAACTGCAGCCGCGTGCTGGCGGGCCCGCTTGAGGTTCGACGGAGTCAGTCTCATGGATGGTTGCTGTTGTGCGGTGGATTGATGGTGATAGCGCCATCGCCGCCTGACAGTGGGTCCGCTAATTCGCCTACGGCGGATCTGATCGGCGATAGCTGCAGAGCTTGCGGTGGACAATGGTGATAGCTGCAAGGATTGAAGGCCTTCGTCGTGTGCCCATTTCGGGGAGTTCGGCTCCTGAGAGAAAGATTGGAGGAAGTTCGGCTCCAATGTAGTGGAGGTATGCAGCTAAGGCTCGTCCGCTGAAAGTTCGGTCGAGGGAAATCCGAAGCTCGACCGTTGGCAGAGTTTGGTCGGATGTTGGAGCTTCGGCTGAGCTTGCGACGCTTGAGAGTTCGGTAGGAGCCTTCGAATCGATAATCGAAAGTTTGACGAGGGCGGACCGTGCTGAGGAGTTCGGCGAGCGATGCTGCTTGAGGAGTTCGACGAGTGGGCGACCGCTGAGGAGTTTGCGTTTGCTGGGAGGATTCCGTTAAAGCCCTGCCGCTATGGATCAAGGAGCTCGAGTCGCTAAGCAGTTCGACAGCTGAACGGGTCGAAGAGCTCGAAGCTGGGGTTTTAGGAGCTCGGCCGCTAAAGTAGTTCGGATCGGCTAGGAAGAAGCTCGGGCGCTGGGAGTTTCGGCTGAAGCCCGTCTTAGTCCGAAGTCTTCTGTGGCTACTGGTCGCATTAGGCTGGGCCATCTGAGCCACGACTCGGCCTGGAGCGGGAATTTCCCCAACATAGCCCTCCACTCCCGAGTTGAAAATCGAAGGAAGGAGTGTAGAAAAGCCGATCCGAGTCTTCTCTGAGCTCTGTGCTGGATTTAGTCGTAAGCTCGAGGATTATCTCATTTCCAGCCCGGGCTGAGCAGACAGTTGCTTCTCTAGCAAGGTTGAATGTTAACGGTCGTAGTCACGCAGGCCTTACCTCTATCCGAGGTTAACTCAGAGCGCTCCGCCGAGGTTGACGGAGGCGCTCGGGGAGATCTCATCTCCTACTACCCGAAGTGGCCCAATCCTCGGAGAGATCTGATCATAGCCGAAGTCTTGTCACGAACGCTCGAGACAGATCTATCTCGAAGCAGCAAGGTCGAACGTGCGCGCTGGGGAATCTTATCTCCTGCAGTCGAGGCTGTTTCTCGAGGGAGATCTTATCTCCTGCAGCCGAGCTTTCCTCGGGGAAGATCTTATCTCCTGCGCGAGCTTTCCTTTCCTCAGGGAAGATCTTATCTCTGCAGCCGAGGTGAAGTGCGCGTCAGGGGAGATCTTATTCTCCTTTAACAAAGCGAGCTTTCTCGGGGAGATCTTACTTCCTACGGGTCGAAGCTTCCCTCAGGGGAGATCTGTATCTCCTGCAGGCCGAGGTCGAAAGTGCAGGCGCTCGAGTGAGATTCTTATCTCTTACAGTCGAGGTTGAAGTACCGCTCGGGGAGATCTTATCTTCCTACAGTCGAGCTTTTCCTCGAGGGAGATCTTATCTCCGAACAGCCGAGCTTCCCCTCGGGGGAGATCTTTATCGTCTGCAACCGAGATCGAAGTGCGCGCTCGGGGGAGATCTTATCTCCTGCAGCCGAGCTTCCCCTCGGGGGAATCTTATTTCGGGCGGCGGGCTTCCCTCGGGGAGATCTTATCTCCTGCAGCCGAGGTCGAAGTGCGCGCTCGGGGAGATCTCATCTTCTTGCAGCCGAACTTTCCTCGGGAAGATCTTATCTCTGCTGGCCGAGCTTCCCTTCGGGAAGATCTTATCTCCTGCACACCGAGGTCGAGTTGCGCGCTCGGGGAGATCTAATCTCCCTACGGCCGAGCTTCCTCGAAGAGATTCTTATCTCCTGCAGCCCGAGGTCGAAGTGCGCGCTCGTGGGAGAATCTTATTACTGCATGCCGAGCTTTCCTGGGGGAGATCTTATCTCCTAACAGCCGAGGTCGAATGTGCGCGCTCGAAAGGAGACTTTATGCTCCTGCGTCGAGCTCTCTCGGTCTGCCCTCGTTAGCACGAGGGTCCCTCCGATTCCCTATGGCGAAGTATTTGACCAGATTTCATTTCCTGCTACCACAGTTTTCCACCACGGAATATAAATGCGGGAACGAGAGCAAACTTTACTTGAAGGGATATCATTTGGTAAATACATCTCTAGATTGCTCTGAGTTCCAAAGGTCGCGGGAAGCGTCCTCCCTCCAAGCTCTTTAGACGGTAAGCACCAGGCCGGACGACCTTCCAACACTTCCGTACGGGCCTTTGCCAATTAGGGCGAGTTTTCCCGACTCTGAGGCTGAGAGATAGCGGCTCGCCGGAGCACTAAGTCCTTCACTCTGAACGCCTTGCTTCTGACTCTGGAGTTGTAATACCGAGCCATCTTCTATCTATAGGCCGTCGTTCGGATGCAAGCTTCCTCCCTTTTTTCTTCCAGCAGGTCGAGGTCGACTCAGAGGTCCTGGGGATTACGTTGCTCGTTGAAGCCCGTGACTCGCACAGATGGGAGCTTGAGCTCGACCGGGATAACTGCCTCAGTACCGAAGGCCAAGACGAAGGGTGTTTCTCCAGTGGGCACCCTCTGAGTAGTTCGGTATGCCCAGAGGACATGGTAGAGTTCATCCATCCAGGCCCCTCCTATCCTGTCGAGCCTCGCTTTGATTCCTTGCAGCAGGGTCCAGTTGGTTATCTCAGCTTCCTCGTTGGCCTACGGGTGAGCCACCGACGTAAAGCGGTGGGAGATGTTTAGTCCTTCGTAGAACTCGACGAATCTTGCCCCAGCGAACTATCGTCCATTATCGGTTATGAGGGTTCGGGGTAGACCGAAACGGCAGACTAGTGACTTTCAGACGAAGTCTTGTCCTTGGCCTCGGTAATCCTCGCGAGAGGTTCGGCTTTGATCCACTTTGGTGAGTAGTCGATGCGATTCAAGAGGAACTTCCTCGCCCGAGCCGTTGGAAAGGGGTCGAGTATATCCATCCCCACTGCGTAATGGCAAGGCAAGCTGAAGCGGAGTTGAGTTCGGATGCAGGCTGCTCTGTACGCTGGCGTTCTTCTGGCATCGTCGCACTTCTTTATGTATTCCACGGAGTCGCGGAAATAGGGTCGGTCAAGATAGATACACCTGTTGCGGAGCAATTTTTTCGTAGGGGACCTGGCTCCTACGTGACTTCCACAGAGTCCTCGTCGTGCACTTTCCGGCAGCGCTGCAGGGTGGCCTCCGAAGGTCGAAGGCATTTAGCAATGGGAGGGAGTATGATCTTTTATACAACCTATCTTCGTATAAGATGTAGCGGAAAGCCTGATTCCTGAGCTTCCGAGCTTCTTTCGAATCGTGGGGAAGGGCCCCCTCCCTGAGGTATGCAACCAGCGGGTCGATCCAACTTGGCTCGAACTCCGTCTACAGGACGACCCGAGGCTCTTCCGGGGTTGGGCACTTTAGGATCTCCAAAAATACTCTCCGGGGTAGTTCGGTCGGGGCGGAAGTGGCCAACCTGGAGAGAAGGTCGGCTCTCGCATTTTCCGCCCTCGAAATATGTCGAACGCCGAAGTTATCAAAGGCCGGAGTCAAATCCCTCACCTTCCTGAGGTATCTCGCCATGCTTTCCTCCTACATCTCGTAACTGCCGCTGACTTGGCCGACCATCAGTTGGGAGTCATTGTAGACCTGAAGCCGATCTACTTTTAGCTCTCTTGCTATCTTTAATTCGGCTATCAGCACTTCATATTCGGCCCCATTGTTGGTCACCGGGAACTCGAAGCGCAGCGCGTACTCGACGACGACTCCCTCGGGACTAATCAGGACCAGCCCTGCACCAGCTCCAGTGGAGTTGATGAGCCATCCACGTGCAGGATCTAGGAGCCTACGGGAAGGTCGGCGCTTTTCCTCGGTGGATTCGGTCGTGAGCTCGGCTTCGTCTAGGCCTGGCTCCGCTTTGGTGTCGATCTTGGTCGATCCTAGCTCGATCTCGGCCGAAATTATGCATTCCAGCACGAAGTCCGCCAGTATCTGGGCCTTGACTGACGGCCTGGGCCGGTAGTTGATGTCGAACTCCGTGAGTTCGATCGCCCATTTTGTGATTCTTCCAGAAGCACTTGTCTGGTGAAGGACTTCTTTTATCGGTTGGTCCGTGAGGACCGTTATGGTATGCTCCTGAAAATAGGGTCGGAGCCGCCTGGCGGCAATTAAGAGAGTGTAAGTTAATTTTTCCAGTCTAGAGTACCTGGTCTCCGCATCCCTCAGGACTCGACTGATGTAGTAGATCGACCATTGTGCCTTCGCTTCTTCCCTGACCAGCACCGCGGCCAGGGCCCCGGGGGAGACAGCAAGGTACAGAAATAATTCCTCCCCGGGTTCGGGCTTTGCCAGCAGTGGAGGCAAGCCGAAGTAGCTTTTGAGCTCTTCAAATGCCTGTTGGCACTCCACCGTCCAGGAGAAGTCCTTCGATCGCCTAAGAACGCGGAAGAAGGGCGTGCATCGTTCGGCCGACCTTGACACGAAGCGACTTAGGGACACCACTTTCCCGGTCAGGCGCTGAACCTCTTTGATCATCCTCGGAGCGGTCATTTCTTGAATGGCTCGGATTTTCTCGGGGTTTGCTTCAATTCCTCGTCTCGACACCATGAACCCCAGAAATTTTTCCGAGGTCACACAAGGCGCACTTGGCCGGGTTCAGCTCACCTTTTGCGCTCCTGGTGCACCGAAGGCTTCTCAAGGTCGGCGAGGTGATCGTTGAAGCTCGGCTCTTAACGAGCATATCATCTACGTACACCTCCATGTTGTGCCGATCTACTCCTTGAAGATCTTATTAACCAAACGTTGTATGTGCCCCGCGTTCTTGAGTCCAAAAGGCATGACCTTGTAGCTAAAGACCTCGATAGTAATGAAAGCGATCTTCTCTTCGTCCTCGGGCGCCTGCTGTATCTGGTTGTAGCCAAAAAAGGCATCCATGAAGGTGAGGAGCTCGTGGCCGAGGTTGCATCCACCAGCTGGTCGATCCTAGGTAGGTAGCTGTCCTTTGGGCAAGTCTTATTCAGCTTCTTGAAGTCGACGTACATCCTTCACTTATTGTTTGCTTTCTTGACAAGAACCACGTTCGAGACCTAGGTTCGATAGCTAACCTCCCAGATGAGTACGGCTTTGAGGAGCTTGTCTACTTCTTCTTACGATGCTTTCTACCTTTTCGGGGCATGGTGGCGCAGCTTTTCTCTTATAGGCCGGTGCTTCGGATCGACGGCCAGTCGATGTTCCATGAGCTCGACGTCGATCCCTGGCATATCCGCTGGGATCCAGATGAAGACGTCCGTGTTCCTTTTGAGGAAAGCGATGAGCTATTCCCGAACCTCGGCTGCCAGGTTGGAGCCGATCTGCACCACATGCTCTGAGCTTCCGTCATTCAAGGGCACAGAGATGAGGTCTTCGACGGGCTCGTCCCGCTCCTCAGTGAGGTCGTCGCGGACGTTCAGTCCGTCAACAAGACAGGGGTTGGGCTGATCTCCCTTATGCAGGGCGATCGAGTAGCAATACCTTGCTAGTGCCTGGTCTCCTCTGACCTCTCCGACCCCATGGTTCGTCGGAAACTTCATCTTCAAATAATAGGTCGATACTACCGTCCGGAGTGCATTTAGACCAGGTCGGCTGAGGATCGCGTTATAGGCGGACGGAGTCCTCACGACTAGGAAGTTGACCCGAGCCTTGGCCTGCTTCGGGCGTCGCCCCACTATTACGGTCAATGTTATTTCGCCTTCGACTGGTACGGTGTTGTCGGCAACCCTACCAGCAAAAAATTTATCGGGCTTCAGCCGGTCGTTGGGCAGGGACATTTTTAATGTTTAAGGAAGATCCGATCGAAAATAAAATAATACATCGACCGAACTTAACTTCCGTTATCTAGCAAAATGCGCGTACATCATAGTCAGCGATATCAAGGAAATTACAACGCATCATTGTGTAGAAATTGGATCCCCGCCGTGCTCCTCGGTGAAGCCACGGGCTCCGCGATCCTCTGCTTCTTCATCGATCTTCTGGGTTCCTGGTCTTCCCCTTCCCGAGGTCCCCCGAGATAGTGTTGATGATGCCAAGGGGCGGCCGACCTTCTGGCTCTCCGACCCGATGGTACCGCCCTTAGCCGCTCCCTCGCTCTTCGGGCCGCCTTGTAGGAATCGCAGAGTCTACCTCGTCTGCGAGCTTTTCGATCTCATTGTGGAGTTGGATGCACTCTTCGATGTCGTGGTGTGGTCGCGATGATAGAGGCAAAACTTTTGGGTGCGTTTGCTGGGTCGGGAACGCATCTTGTCTGGCCTCGGAAGCTGTTCCTTGATTTCCATCAGCACTTGGGCCTTTGGAGTGTTGAGGGGGGCGTAGTTGTGAAACCTTCATCGGGGAGAGCTTCGGCGCTGAGGAAAATCCCGACGCGCTGTTCTATCAGGGCTTCCCCACCTCGGGTTCCTTTGGAGAGTTCGGATCCACCAGTGACCAGAAGGAGTCCGGGAGGGCCGTCGAGCTTTACTCCGCTTCCCTTCCTCGGCGGGCCTGGCCATCCCTTCAGCTCGCCGCTTACCGACGGCTTCGCCATCCCTGGCCTTGAAGGCCTCCTCCGCCTGGGCATATCCTTCAGCCCAAGCTAACATATCCGCAAAATCCCTTGGATACTTCTTTTTCAGGGAGAACAATAAGTCGTTCTTCCAAAGGCCCCCCTTGAGGGTGGCCATGGTGACTGATTGGTCCAGATTTCGGACTTCCAACGCGGCAGCGTTAAACCGGATGACGTAGGCCCGGATAGGTTCCCCCTCCTCCTGCTTGATGGCCATCAAGAAATTCGAACCTTGGCGCGGCCGCCTACTACTAATGAAGTGGGCTGTGAACTGTTGACTCATCTGGTCAAATGATAAGATGGTACTCAGCTTGAGCGCCGAGTACCAGTTTCTGGCAGCTCCTTTAAGGGTAGAGGGGAAGGCCCGGCACAATATGGCGTCTGGCGCGCCATGGAGCAGCATCGTCATCCGGAAGGCTTCCAAATGGTCGATCGGATCGGTGGTCCCGTCGTAGCTCTCGAACTATGGGAACTTGAAGTTCGGCGGGATCGGCTCCTGCATGATTTTCTATGAAAAAGGGGGGTCAGTGCAGACGTCATTACCGCGTGAGGGGGGAGTGTGATGAAGTTCTTCGATTCGTCGGCTCATTTCAAGAGCCTTTGATCCAGGAGATCTTCATGTTCTGATCTCCCAGGCTTTCTGTGGAATGGGTGCGAGCTTCACCCTTGGTCGATCCATGATCCGAACAAGGGCTCTTCCTCCTCCACCTCTCTAATTTGGGTATCAGAGGTTGGGATGCCCAGGTCGGTCGCTTTTGGACCGGATCGCTTGACTTCGGAGAGTCCCGCGTCAGTTGGGGTGGCACTGGGGCTTGTTGGCGCAGCACTGCCTGCACCGCCTCTGTGAGACCACGAACCTGCTGGACGAGCTGGTTGAACTACTCCGTATCCACCGCAGCTATGGATGGGGCCTGAGTCGCTGGGGCCGGAGCGGGAACAGACGAATTCGGATGGGATCGGGTTGCGGAGGCCGTCGAGCGTCGAGTCGAAGCTCTCCTAGGAGGCATCTTCTCCCTGGAGAAGAGAAAAGGGAGATCTCCGGAGAGGAAAGAGAAGAGTCACCGAGCACTCCTTTAAGAATAAGGGAACCTCGGAGGTTTAATTCCCTTCTTCCAGTGCCAATCTGTTGGTGCAGAAACTCATCGTCGTCGGAGGTCGCCGAAGTCGAGACCGCTGAGGTCGCCGTCGGGGACCTGCAAGACAAAGTTTCGTTCAAAATCGGTGGGGGGTGGCTCCGACAGGACCCTCCGACGGTCAAGTCAGTTTTCGGCCAACAGGAATGGAGTGCTCGGAATGAGTTCCGGAGCTTAGAGAAGAAGAGGAGAGCTCAGAGAGATTAGAGTCCAAGGAGCCCAGCCGCTTGGAGTCCAAGGAGCTCGGTCGCTAAGCAGTTCGGCCAGCTGAACGGGTTCGAAGGAGCTCGGATGCTGGGGTTTCAGAAACTCGGCCGCTAAGTAGTTCGGCCGGCTGAAAGAAGCTCGGGCGTTGGGAGTTTGGCTGAAGCCTGTCTGCCGAAGCTCTTCTGCGGCTGCTGGTCGCATTAGGCTGGGTATTGAGCTAGACTTCGGCTGGAGCGAGATTTATCCCCAATATTTCCAAAACTTTGTCGAATTCTTTTTTGAGCACTCCATTCCTATTGATCAGAAGAGCTAACTTGATCATCGGAGGATCCTATCGGAGCCACCACCACCGACTCCGGATGGGACTTTATTTTGCAGATCACCAACGGCAACCTCTTCTTCCTCGACTCCAGCTCGATCCAACGTCGATCAGATTTTGCATCAATATTTATTATAAATATTTTATAAATTATTATAAATATACATGATTAATAAATAATACTATAAAATTAAAAAAAATTATACCTACGACTATAGAGAGTGGGTCATACCGAAAGCTCCGAGAATCATTGGCGATGATGCTAGAAGAGGACGATGGCACTAGAGGTAACCTATAAAATAAAAGCAAGATAGTGAGATAGAGAAGAGAGAAAAAGAGGAAAGAGATAAAAAGAGCAGGGGCGATCGAGGATGGGGGGCTAAGGGGAGGGGGCTCGTCGGAAGGAGGGTTTGATTTTGCACCGAGGCTAGAGGAGGATAGAGTGTAGGAGAGGGGTTTCATGGGGGGCCGACAGAGGGTCGAGGGTGTATGGGGGGTTCGTCGAAGGGGGGTTTCACAGAGGACCGAGGGAGGGTCGAATGGGGGTTTGCCAGAGGGGGGATTTGTTGGGGACCGAGGGAGGGTTGGATGGGGGTGGGATTTTGCAGGGGACGAGCGAGGATGGAGGGGGGTTCGTCGGAGGAAAGGTTTCGTGGGGGCCGAGGGAGGGTTGGATGGGGTTCGTCGGATGGAAGGTTTCGTTGGAGGCCGAGGGAGAGTCAGATGGAGGGATGGGGGGCCGGGTGAGGGGTGGCGGGGATGGCGGTCGGGGATGGGGGCCGAAGAGGAAGGGGGAAGGAGGGGCGGCACTGGCTAAGGGGGAAGGAGGGGCGATGCCGATTGGAGGAGAGGAGGGGTGACGATGGTCGGGGGGAAGGAGGGGCGACACCGATCGGAAGGGGAGGAGCCTCATCGATGATGAAAAGGAGGAGGAGAGAGAGAGTGAGAGAGATCGAGCGCGCACAGGAGGAAAAAAAGTTTGAAGATTTTTAACCTAACTTACGACAGTGGTTATCGAACCACTGTCATAGATCTACGATAGCAGTTCTATAATCGTTGCTGTAGATCTATAACAGCAATTTTTGATAACCATTGTCATAGATAGAAAATAATTTTTTTTATTTTTTTAATAAACATGTAGCTAATAGAGGGCTGAATGAAGTTCGGCCATACTCACAGACTCCCCCCGAGTGCAAGCAAGCCCAAACTTCTTCTTGAGCTTGTCATCAAAGAAGCTCCGACAGAAGGGTGTAAAAAAGTTTTCTCCCCAAAAGAAGAATTACGATCTCCTCCAAACAAGTACAATCGAAGCAAGTACTATTTATATCATCATGATCATGATCATGATATTGAAGAATGCATTCAGCTCCAAGATGAAATCGAGGAGCTCATCAAGAGAGATAGGCTAGGTCAATTCCTCAGACGTCGGTCTGAAGCAAGTGAAGATTGGTCGAGGGCACTGTCACAGTTAGAACCACCATAGAAGGAGGAACAATAAGAAGATCGGCCACCTCTCGACATCCTCAACACTATCTCTAGGGGACTTAGTGCTTTGGCGAGCCATCATTTCTCGTTCTCAGAGCCAGGAGAAGCTTGCCCCAAATTAAGAAGCTCGGAGGAACAATGCTCTTATGATCTTGAAATTTAGAAAATCTGAAAATATGCTATCAATAATTTTTCTTCAATAAAACTCCTCCATTTCAATATTATTATTTCTTGGTGCAAAAACTATGTGATGATAGAGAAGAAGCAACCAAAAGTGGCCATGTTAGGAACAGAAGGAGAACCTCGTCTTAACATGAGCAAGTCGAAGACCTCCGATTATTTAAGATAGAAGGAGGGAAGAGGTCCATTCAACGACCCATCTGTGTTCCTATTGTCATGTTAGGAACAGGAAGAGAATCTTGTTTTAATATGAGCAAAATCAAAGACCTCATTCATTTTAGACGAGATGAGGAAAGAGGTCCTGACAATGGCCCTTATATATCCCTACAGCCCATTAGAAACAAGAGGAGAACCTCATCCTAACGTGAGCAAAATCGAAGGCCTCATTCATTTTAGATAAGATGAGGGAAGAGACCTTGATAATGGCCCTTATGTGCCCCTATAGCCCATTAGAAACAGAAGAAGAACCTCGTCCTAACGTGAGCAAAGTCGAAGGTCTCATTCATTTTAAACAAGATGGGGGAAGAGGTCCTCATAATGGCCCTTATGTGCCCCTACAGCCCATTAAGAACAGAAGAAGAACCTCATCCTAACGTGAGCAAAGTTAAAGGCCTCGTTCATTTTAGACGAGATGAGAGGAGAGGCTCCGACAATGATCCTTATGTGTTCCTATAGTCCATTAGGAACAGGAGAGGAACCTCATCCTAACGTGAGCAAAGTCAAAGGCCTCGTTCATTTTAGATGAGATGAGAAGAGAGACCCCATCTCGATTGGAGATAAGATCTCCTCCAAGCTTCAACGTTACATCAACAGGAGATAAGATCTTCTTCACATCGGTTGGAAGATAAGATCTTCTACAACCTCGAGCTTCAAAATTAAGATCTCTTTCAGAGATAAGATATCCTTCAATCTCGGCTAGCTAGAAGATAAGGTATCTTTTCCGAGCTTCAACGTCAGTCAATAGGAGATAAGATCTCCTTTACAACCTTGGCTGTTAGAGATAAGATCTCTTCCGAGCTTCAACTCAAGTCAACGTCAATAGGAGATAAGATCTTCCTTCAACCTCGACCGCTGAAGATAAGGATCTCTCTCGAGCTTTAATGTCTATGTCAATTAGAGATGAGATCTCCTTCAACCTCGATTGGAGATAGGATCTCTTCCGAGCTTCAACGTCACTGCGTCAACAGGAGATAAAGATCTCCTTCAATCTCGACTTGGAGATAAGATCTCCTCCGAGCTTCAACTTCAACCTCGGCAATAAGAGATAAGATCTCTCCTGAGTTCCAATTTCAACATCAATCTTGGCTGGAGATAAGATCTTCTCCGAGCTTCAACATCAACCTCAATAGGAGATAAGATCTCCTTCAACCTGAGCTAGAGATAAGATCTTTTTCGAGCTTCAACTTCAACATCAACGTCAATAGAAGATAAGATCTCCTTCAACCTCGGCTGGAGATAAGATCTCTCTGAGCTTCAACTTTAACTCTAACGTTAACGAGAGATAAGATCTCCTTGAATCTTGACTGGAGATAAGATCTTCTCCGAGCTTCAACGTCAACATCAACAGAAGATAAGATCTTCTTCAATTTTGATTAGAGGATAAGATCTTCCTCGAGCTTCAACTTTAACGTCAACATCAATAGAGATAAGATCTCCTTCAACCTCGATTGGAGATAAGATCTCTTCTGAGCTTCAACGTCAACGTCAATAAGAGATAAGATCTCCTTCAACCTCGACTGAAGATAAGATCTCCTCCGAACTTTAATGTCAATGTCAACAGGAGATAAGATCTCCTTCAACCTCGATTGGAGATAAAATCTCCCCCGAGCTTCAACTTCAACGTCGATAGGAGATAAGATCTCCTTCAACCTCGACTGGAGATAAGGTATCCTCCGAGCTTCAACATCAATTGTCAACAGAAGATAAGATCTCCTTCAACCTTGATTGGAGATAAGATTTCTCCTAAGCTTCAACTTCAATGTCAACATCAACAGAAGATAAGATCTCCTTCAATCTCGATTGGAGATAAGATCTCTTCGAGCTTTAACTTCAACTCCAACGTCAATAGGAGATAAGATCTTCTTCAATCTCGACTTGAGATAAGATCTCCTACGAGCTTCAACGTCAATCTCAACATGAGATAAGATCTTCTTCAACTTCGACTGAAGATAAGATCTTTCCTGAGCTTCAACTTCAACGTTAATAGGAGATAAGATCTCCTTCAACCTCGATTGGAGATAAGATCTCCTCCGAACTTCAACGTCAATCTCACTAGGAGATAAGATCTCCTTCAACCTCGACTGGAGATAAGATCTCCCTCGAGCTTCAACGTCAACGTTAACAAAGGAGATAAGATCTTTTTTAACCTTGGCTGGGATAAGATCTCCTCCGAGCTTCAACTTCAACGTCAATAGAAGATAAGATTTTTTTCAACCTCGATTGAAGATAAGATCTCCTCCAAGCTTCAATGTCAACCTCAATAGGAGATAAGATCTCCTTCAACCTCGGCTAGAGATAAGATCTCCTTTGAGCTTCAACTTTAACGTCAACGTTAATAGGAGATAAGATCTTCTTCAACCTCAGTTGGAGATAAGATCTCTCTGAGCTTCAACTTCAACTCCAACGTCAATGGGAGATAAGATCTCCTTTAACCTCGATTGGAGATAAGATCTTCCTCGAGCTTCAACATCAACATCAACAGAAGATAAGATCTCCTTCAACCTCGACTGAAGATAAGATCTCCTCAAGCTTCAACTTCAACATCAATGTCAATAAGAGATAAGATCTTCTTCAACCTTGATTAGAGATAAGATCTTCTCCGAGCTTCAACATCAATAATCGACAGGAGATAAGATCTTCTTCAACCTTGGTTGGAGATAAGAACTCCTACGAGCTTCAATATTAACGTCAATAGGAGATAAGATCTTCTTCAATCTCGATTGGAGATAAGATCTTTTTCGAGCTTTAAAGCCAATGTCAATAGGAGATAAGATCTTCTTCAATCTTGATTGGAGATAAGATCTCTTCCGAGCTTCAACTTGAATGGATGCAGAGCTCGAAAAAAAATTTCAACAGTCATCTTTTTTATACTCCCTTTCTTCGAATTTCGAACTCGAAAGTAGGAAGACTATTATTGGGGATAAACCCCACTCTCGTCGAAGTCCAGTATGATGCTTAGCCTAATGCAACTGATAATCATGGAAGAGCTTCAATCGAAAATTATTCCTCCAGCGACCAAACTCCAACCGAACTCCTCCAGCGATCGAACTCCAACCAAACTCCTCCAGTGGCTGAATATCTTCAACGGTCGAACTCCTCCAGCGGTCGAACTCCTTTCGGACTTCTCCTTTAGTTGGATTCCTCCAAGCTCCTTTCGAACTTCTTCTTCAGTCGAATACCTCCAGGAGTCGAACTTCTTTCAGACTTCTTATTCAGTCGGATATCTGCAGGAGCCGAACTCCTTCTGAATTCTCCTTCAGTCAGATTCTTCTAGCGGATTACTTTCAGATTTTAGCTAGCATTCCTTCCGGATGATCCTCTATAGCCATATTTCCTTTAAAAGTCCGAACTCTTTTGAAATTGATATATGTCAAAGTTCTTCACCAACCAATACCTGCTTCCTCCAAACTTTGATTATTAAATCTCAACGAATGAGCACATCAGTCAGGCGACACCTCTCTCTCTGTAGCAAATTCCATGCGGTCCACTATCGGATGGTTATGGTTGTCATTATCAGTCTGCTATAGGCGATACCTCTTTCTCTTCATACCAAACCCCACACAGCCCTGAGCGGTCCACTATCGGATGATATAGCCATTACTATCAGTCTGCTACAGGCTCTGTTCATAAAAAGGGATCCTCTAAATATGTTTTCTTTAAGCTCTCTTCTCCTTTCCAAAACTCTACTGAATTCTTTTCTGAGCACTCCATTCCTATTGGTCAGAAAAGCTGACTTGATCGTCGGAGGATCCTACCAGAGCCACCACCACCGACTCCAGACGGAACTTTATTTTGCAGATCATCAATGGTAACCTCTTCTTCCTCGACTCCAGCTCGATCCAACGTCAATCAAATTTTACATTAATATTTATTATAAATATTTTATAAATTATTATAAATATATATGATTAATAAATAATATTATAAAATTAAAAAAAAAATTATACCTATGACTATAGAGAGTGGATCGTACCGAAAGCTCCGAGAATCGTTGGCGACGATGCTAGAGGAGGACGATGGCACTAGAGGTAACCTATGAAATAAAAGCAAGATAGTGAGATAGAGAAGAGAGAAAAAGAGGAAAGAGATAAAAAGAGCAGGGGCGATCGAGGATGGGGGCCAGGGGGAGGGGGGCTCGTCGGAAGGGGTTTGGTTTTGCACTGAGGCTGGAGGAAGATAGAGTGTAGGGAAGGGGTTTCATGGGGGCTGACGGAGGGTCGAGGGTGTATGGAGGTTCGTCGAAGGGGGGGTTTCATAGAGGACCGAGGAGGGTCGGATGGGGTTTTGCTAGAGGGTGGATTTGTTGGGGACCGAGAGAGGTTGGATGGGGGGGTGAGATTTTGCGGGGGGCCGAGCGAGGATGGAGGGGGGTTCGTCGGAGGAAAGGTTTCGTGGGGGGCTAAGGGAGGGTCGGATGGGGGTTCGTCGGATGGAAGATTTCGCTGGGGGCCGAGGGAGGGTCAGATGGAGGGATGGGGTACCGGGTGAGGGGTGGTGGGGAGGCGGTCGGGGATGGGGGCCGAAGAGGAAGGGGGAAGGAGGGGCGGCACTGGCTAAGGGGGGAGGAGGGGCGACGTTGATCGGAGGAGAGGAGGGGTGACGACGGTCGGGGGGGAGGAGGGGCGACACCGGTCGAAAGGGGAGGAGCCTCACCGACAATGAAGAGGAGGGGGAGAGAGAGAGAGCGAGAGAGATCGAGCGCGCACAAGAGGAAAAAAAAAGTTTGAAGATTTTTAACCTAACTTACGACAGCGATTATCGAACCACTGCCATAGATCTACGATAGCGATTCTGTAACCGCTGCTGTAGATTTATAACAGCGATTTTTGATAACCACTATCATAGGTGAAAAATAATTTTTTTTTATTTTTTTTAAATATTATATAATTTTAAAATTTAATGCCCATCTTCACCATTCATTATTTAAATAATTATCATTAGAGTGTCATCGTAAAAGGTCGCCTCGATCTGATGGCCCTAGCTTCGTCAATCAAAAAAATTTGATTTCGATGATCATGAACGACGATGCGATGATCTAATAGATGGAGACCTTCGATGGATCCAAAAATCTACAACGATGATCTCGATGATGTTTTTAGCGTACTATCAAAGTTTTACTCCAATCGGATATCGTTATCATGATCAATTTAGTATGGAATGATTTCGACCGTTAAATTAGAAACAAGCGATCAAAGGATTAAACGACATTCAATTATGAGATAATTTTTATTTTAATTTTAAATATTTTATATGATGATGATAGTAAAATTTAAATCATTTTTATATAAATTATTCATATTAAGCAGATATTGCAAAAGCACGAGCATAACAACCAGTGAAGTTTCAGAATTGTTATCAGGAGACATATAATTTTAGATCATTTTTCATCTCACGAATTGAATTTTATAATCATCACTATAAAAAATGATTAAAGTAGTAGCCAAAATCATTTATAAAAAAAATTATCTCATAATCGAACACCATTTGGTCCTTTGATCACTTGTTTATCATTTAACGGTCGAAACTAATCTATATTAAATTGACCAAGATAACGATATCCGATTGAAGTAAAACTTTGATAGTACACTATAAATATCATCGAGATCATCATTGTAGATTTTTGGATCCATCGAAGATCTCCATCTATCAGATCATCGTATCGTCGTTCGTGGTCGTCGAAATCAAATATTTCTGATCGATGAAGTTAGGGCCATTGGATCGAGGTGACCTTTTGTAAAGATACTCCAATTATAATTATTTAGATAAGAAACGATGAAGATGGATATTAAATTTTAAAATTATATAATATTTAAAATATATATATATGACAGCGGTTATAATTAACTGCTGCCATAAATCAGATTATAGCAGTGATTCCTACTAACCGCTGCTATAGGTCTGACTTATGATAGTGGTTACAATGAACCATTGCTATAGATCGATCTATGGCAATGATTTTTTATAACCGCTGTTATAGGTCCGACCTATGGCAGTGGTTTTTTATAACCGCTGCTATATATCAGATCTATAACAGCGGTTACAAAAATTACTGCCATAGATCCGACCTATAGCAGCGGTTAATGAAAATCGCTATCATAGGTGCTATGGTAGCGATTTCGAAAATCGTTGCCATAATAAGTGCTGTCATAGGCCATTTTTGTAGTAGTGTTTGGTATGCTTTGAATTGGATAATTTAGGATGATATAGCGAACCTAATTTCAAATAGTAAGAACCTATCAGATCATTATAATAGTGGAAACTTGCCATCAAATTCAAAATTTTGAATAAATTTTATCCTAATTAGCTTAAGATAAGTTTTAATTGTTCCAATGCAACTTCTTGTTGTCCGAGGGTTTCAATAGTAAATTTCTATTACTATAACCTCTTTTTCATAGATTAGGCAGGAGTAACCATCTTATATCATCCCGACTTCAAATATTCTAATTTTGAATTGATTTTTTAGCTCATCCAAATGCCTACTAAAAAAATCCCCTACTTTATCACTCCAAGCATCACTTCCTCCACTTAGAAAATTTCCTTTTAAATAGCGAGTGAGCTATAGAGAGTCCTAGCATGAGCCTTGTTCAGAAGAGTAAAGGATCTCCAGTAGTCCTCTTTGAAGTGTAGGTGGGTGTTAGAGTAATGACAAACTAAGAAAGTTGCTTCCTTCTTCTAGTTTGGCTCTTTCTTTCCCTCTCCCTCTTTCTCACATACTTTTTTTCTTTTTCAAATTATTTTTTTATTTTAATTTCCCTCTCCCTCTTTCTCCCCCCCCCCCCCCATCAATCCCCAAGGTATGTTTGTTTTATATTGTTGTTGATCTTTCATGCATGCATTGAATAATTTTTTCCATTATATAGACTAATTTCTCTCCCCTTTTATTATTATTATTATTATTATTATTATTTTTAATGCAATCATCCTACAAAGACCTCTAAGCTAAGCATGTTCTAGCCTAGGGAGGAGAAATTCATGATACAACTCCTGCAAGCTCTAAAAGAGGCATCTAGTTGAGTGACGATCGCATGGTTCAACAAGGATTAAGGCCTCATATTGGGACGTATAAGCGACAACCCCCCCATCAAGCCTGGAGAATGTCACACCAAACTCCATAATATTGTTGATTCAATGTGAGGAAATCTCATTTAAATAATTTAATATAGGTTACCATTTCAATAATATAATTTAAAAAGAAAAAAAATTATCATTTAAATAATATAATTTAAAAAATAAGAAAATGTATGACAAGTGGTTAGTAGACTCTCATTAATCCATTCTTCGACTAAAGCTATCAAAATAAAAGAAGCATGAATGTCTAGCTATTAATTTTGGCATTTTTCCCAAAAATGATCAAACTCTACCTCAAACTTAGGACATTAAAGCTCAGATCAACTCAATCCAGTGGGATCGATCCTAGTCCATATCAAATAACTTTAGGCTTTTTAATCAAATCAGGATGGGTCCATTTAGCTTTAACAAGACTTACATCTGGAGGAGCAAGCTAGGACCTCAAGAGCCTCAACGCAAGAAGATGGATCCAATTACTTAGATAGGGCTAATAATAAATCCATGTCAAACAACTTTAAGCTTCCTAGTGAAATTGGGTTAGGTGCATTTAACTCTAGGCTTCTAACCAAATTGTGATGGGTGCATTTACGTCCAGCCATCATGAGCCCTTATAAAGACTCAGGACCTCAAGTTTGAGCCTTAACATTTCAGGATGGGTCCAAATATAAATTGAATAATTTTAGGTTTTAATCAAAATAGGATACGTGCATTTAGCTCTAATGACCTTGAGCATTTATAACGATCCCAAACATTGGATTTAAGATTGGATATTAGTGGCAAGTTCAGTCTCAAATACTACGAACTTCAGCCTAAAAATGGCCAATATTACATCACTCTTAGCTACATGATCTAGTTAGATCAGTCATGATACTATTTATAATAATTAAAAATTTTATCAAAAAATAAAAATATTATTAATTTGAAATGCTTGGCTCTACTCGTATCACTTGTAATGTAAAACTAAATAGACAGTCATAAACATTTGACTCTATTCATGGATGCCATCTATTAAAACTTTGATGACCGTTGAGATCCTAGTTATGTCTAGGACTTAGAATCCTTAAAGGGGTTGGAAACATATCTATTAAAACCTTGTTGATCTACTTAATCCCTTTCTTTTTTTTTTTAATTTGCTTTAGAAAAATGAAATATGCACTTCCTATGGCCAGATATATAGATTTTAAATTTGATATATTTTCATGTGTGATCGCACATGCTAAATCCATGCAACCATCCATTAATTTTAATTTTCAATTTACCTACCTAATAAACACTCTAAAATGGGATTCTTGGAAATGCACATCCTTGATATTCTAAATATTCACCATTTATATATATTTGCATCCAAAATAAGTATACTCCACTAATCCGTTCAAAATACCTCTCACAATGTGATTCACAAGCCATGCTCAAATATTTTTATAATAATCATTGCAATAATAATGATCACAGTAATGACATCTTGTTTTCTTCGGTAGAAATGATTATCTTCTTATTATTGACCAAGAGGCTATAGAATGATGCTAATCTAGAGTCGGTTATACAGCATCAGTCTGTGAAAAACGGACCTAGATCAGACGGCTTAAATTAACTGTCTCAACCTCTAACGCATCCGTTCAGGCGCACGCTAGTAGCCTGCCCTAGGTCGGCTCCCCCTTCTCGTCTATAAATATGCCACCACCCCACTCCCCTCGCCCCTTCTTCGTAGACTCTCAGGGTCTCTCGGCCTTGGACGGGGAGCGTTCGTTCCCTTCCTTTCTCCATGTTTCCCTCTCTTAATCCCCCAAAAAAACCGAACAAATACAGCTATCTGAAGCGAAAATTAAACTCATACAACGATCTAAGTTCCCTCCATCTCTGATTTCAAAACCCTAATTATCTGAAACCCTAGTTGTTGATCGAATCTCCGAGGTCCAGCCATGGACACGCGCTTCCCCTACTCTCCGGCGGAGGTCGCCAAGGTCCGCTGCGTCCAGTTCGGCATCCTGAGCCCCGATGAGATCGTAATCCCTCTTCCCCTCTTCTCGTTTTACTCCTCTCTAGAGTTTACGCTTCCAGTGTTGGATTCTTCCCCTGATCGACGGATTTTTGTGGTTCTTTTGGTTTTGGCTGGCAGCGGCAAATGTCGGTGGTGCAGATCGAGCACAGCGAGACGATGGAGCGGGGGAAGCCGAAGCCCGGGGGGCTAAGCGATCCCCGGCTCGGGACCATCGATCGGAAGATGAAGTGCGAGACTTGCATGGCCAACATGGCCGAGTGCCCCGGCCACTTCGGCCATCTTGAGCTCGCGAAGCCTATGTTCCATATTGGATTTCTCAAGACTGTGCTTGCTATCATGCGGTGCGTCTGCTTCAATTGCTCCAAGATCCTCGCCGATGAGGTACTCTTTTCCTGTCTGGTCCTTAAATTGTTCTATCAGGAGAGATTGTTCTAGATTATTTGATACAATCAACAAGAATGGAAATAAAGAAAAAAAAAGATTTCTAGCTGCAGATAGAATCAGATGGCCTGTCTGTCAGATAGTAGAAGCAATTATGGAATTCTATTATATGATGTTACATGACACTAAAACTTTTTTCTTTGAAAAGTGAATCCTTTGCGAGGCGTTATCACTGCAATGGCTTGTAAAAGATGCTCAATTGAGCAGTTGACCTATGATTGTGTGATGTGGGCACTGAATTATGGGATTGGTACTACACCATTAGTATAAGGTTTTGTTTACTTAATCGGAAGACTGCTTGCAAATTTTAAAGGTTGTTAGCTTCCATTTGGCCAGAGAGCTACATTATGCAGTCACTGGCCTGAATAGTTATTCTACTGCCAACTATTTTCAAAGTGTACAGCCTGCAGTACTTTTACTCTATATGTAACATCTGGGAACTTTATTCAATAGTCCAGTGGACCCCCTTGCCCCCTCTTCTGTTTAATGAGATGGGAGAGGGTGGATCTTCCTGTCAGAGTATGGTGCACTGCAAGTCAAAATGCTAAAGAAAATCTGGAAATCAATTTTTAAGTCAGATCTTAGTAACTAGTGTCGACAATCTTCAGTATATGTTGCACTTTTGCCAATGGAATTGAACTGCCTTCTTTAGGTTTGTTTATGCATGTGTGTGTCGACACCTTATTTACTGGAAATGGGTCAGGTTCGGGTGGTGGGAGGAGGGTCTCTTAGAAAACGTTAGTAATAAATCTTATAGAAAGCTGGTGTAGGGACGAGTTTCTGAGGAGTTCCAGAAGCGGGTTCTCCACCCTAAACACAAGATTCCTGCTGTGAAGGTCAAGACTGCATCTAAACCTTAATTGCCAGATTTGAAAGGAGGTGCAAAAGTGTGTTCAGGGAAGTAGATATTTAGTAACGAAAGTGTCTTGGGAATGGGTGCAGGGAGTGGTTATTGTAGAAACAAATTTAACAGGGAAGTGCTTAGAGAGTAGGTGTGGATGGGTGCAGGGAAGTAGATATTTTAGAAACACTTTCAGTAAGGAAGTGTTTAAGAAGTGCGTGTGGATTCAAGATTCTGGGAAGGTTTTAAAGTGAACACATTATCCTAGATAGAAGATTTCAGCTACTAAGATTTGAGCTCTATTGCATTATGCATCTTAATTTGATCTCATCATTATTAGGAGTCTGCTGGTTTACAAATAAGCTTTCTTTGATTTAGCAATCTTTTAGGTCGTTTTTATTCTCCTTGTCATGGACATGGGGGCATGATGTTGTGTGGACTTGCATTTTTCATTCGTATTCATAACATAGCCAACCATAAATATGCTGCTGTGCATGCTTGCTTTCTAGTCTTACCTCCTTCTATTTCATCATGCTTGCTTTTTTGGGCATGAATTTTACTGATTTGTTTCTAGCGCAAATATATTTTTATCTTACAAGTTCTTCTTTATTTTAGGATGATGCTCGATTCAAACAAGCTTTGAAAATTAGAAACCCAAAGCATAGGCTGAAAAGAATTTATGATGCCTGCAAAACCAAGAAGAAATGTGCTGGTGGGGATGATATTGATGTCCAGGCTCAACAAGATTCAGAAGAACCGATGAAGAAGAGCCGAGGTGGATGTGGTGCTCAACAGCCAAATATTACCATAGATGGGATGAAAATGATTGCAGAATACAAAGCTCCAAAGAAGAAATCTGATGACCAAGAACAGCTTCCTGAACCTGTTGAAAGAAAGCAAGTCCTTTCTGCGGAGAGGGTAACTTTAGTGTCTTTTTCTCCTCTCTTTCTTTTGTATCAACATAACTGCCGTTTGGAATAAATGCATGACTTAATGCTGGAATACTTTTCAGGTTCTTAGTGTTCTTAAGCGGATAAGTGATGAGGACTGTCTGTTATTGGGTTTGAACCCTAAATATGCCCGTCCTGATTGGATGATATTACAAGTTCTTCCAATTCCCCCACCTCCAGTAAGACCCTCTGTGATGATGGATACCTCTTCTAGGAGTGAGGTGAGTTTATTCTTGATTGAAGCATCTTGTGATACTGTTGCCTTGTTTAGCTGGACCTGTTCAAATATTGCTTGTATTATGATCGTGTTCTAATGCATCGCATCTTTGTTTATGTACAGGATGATCTGACTCATCAACTGGCTATGATAATCAGACATAATGAGAATTTGAGGCGGCAAGAGAGGAATGGAGCTCCAGCTCACATCATCACAGAGTTTGCCCAGTTATTGCAATTCCACATTGCAACATATTTTGATAACGAGCTTCCTGGTCAGCCAAGGGTATGTGATGGCACATGCTATCTTCTTTTTAGTTCTTATTGATAAATTTTGTCCAACTCATTTCTCCCAATGTGCAGGCTACACAGCGATCTGGACGACCCATCAAATCCATATGCAGTAGACTTAAGGCTAAAGAAGGTCGAATTAGAGGTAACTTGATGGGAAAGCGTGTTGATTTTTCAGCACGAACGGTCATCACTCCTGACCCAACAATAAACATTGATGAACTGGGAGTCCCATGGAGCATAGCTCTGAATCTAACATACCCAGAAACTGTGACTCCATATAACATTGAAAGGTAATAACTTATAGTGGTTTTGTTGGTGTGCTACCAAGGATTTGTTTATTCTCTTTATATAATATGTTGGAGCTTTTGTTAAAAGTTTATTTGGTAAAATATAGACTGAAGGAACTTGTAGAATATGGGCCTCATCCTCCCCCTGGTAAGACTGGTGCAAAATACATTATAAGGGAAGATGGGCAGAGGCTTGATCTCCGCTACTTGAAGAAAAGTAGTGATCACCATCTGGAGCTTGGATACAAGGTTGGTTTTCTTTAAATTTCTTACCATTTTCTCCTTTTAATACATTTATGGCTTAATATGTGCTCTCTTGTTGACAGGTGGAGCGACACTTGATGGATGGGGATTATGTTCTTTTCAATCGGCAGCCTAGTCTTCATAAAATGTCCATCATGGGTCACCGAATTAAAATCATGCCATACTCGACTTTTCGCTTAAACTTGTCTGTGACTTCTCCATACAATGCTGATTTTGATGGTGATGAGATGAACATGCATGTTCCCCAATCATTTGAGACTAGAGCAGAAGTTTTGGAACTAATGATGGTACCCAAATGCATCGTCTCACCTCAGTCTAATCGGCCTGTTATGGGCATTGTCCAGGATACGCTGCTAGGATGTCGGAAGATTACTAAAAGAGATACATTTATAGAAAAGGTGATTGCTTGCTTTTGATTGTCTTTTGTTATTCTTTAGCTCATAAATTATCATTGCTGTAATTCTTGTTGTTATTTTAAAAAATGACCTTATGTTTAACTGTTGCAGGATGTTTTTATGAACATTTTGATGTGGTGGGAAGATTTTGATGGGAAGATACCTGCTCCAGCCATTTTGAAACCTAGGCCTCTATGGACTGGAAAACAGGTGTTCAACCTTATCATTCCAAAGCAAATAAATCTTATCAGGACTTCAGCATGGCACTCTGAAGCAGAAACAGGATTTATCACTCCAGGGGATACTTTAGTTCGAATAGAGAAAGGGGAGCTTCTATCGGGCACCCTATGCAAAAGAACTCTTGGAACATCTACTGGAAGTCTTATCCATGTGATCTGGTACTCATGGAGCAAGCAGTTTTGACTATAATATTTGTGGCTCATCTTGTTTCCTTTTTACTGAAATGTACATTTTTGTATGCAGGGAAGAAGTTGGTCCAGATGCAGCTCGCAAGTTTTTGGGCCATACGCAGTGGCTTGTAAACTATTGGCTTTTGCAGAATGGTTTTAGCATTGGAATTGGGGATACAATTGCAGATGCAGCAACCATGGAGAAAATTAATGAAACGATATCAAAAGCTAAAAATGATGTTAAAGAACTTATCAAGCTGGCACAAGAAAAGCAGTTGGAAGCTGAGCCTGGGAGAACTATGATGGAATCATTTGAGAACAGAGTAAACCAGGTCTGAATTGTATTTTGTTTGGCTACTGCAGTTGTTAATCTAATTTCAGATCTCATGTGTACTTAAAAAGGCACTTTGCTTTGCAGGTGCTGAATAAGGCTCGTGATGATGCTGGGAGTAGTGCTCAGAAGAGTTTATCTGAGAGTAACAATCTGAAGGCAATGGTTACTGCAGGATCAAAGGGTAGTTTTATAAACATTTCTCAGATGACTGCTTGTGTGGGACAGCAGAATGTTGAGGGCAAACGGATTCCTTATGGGTTCATTGATCGAACATTACCTCACTTCACAAAAGATGACTATGGGCCTGAAAGTCGTGGTTTTGTGGAGAACTCCTACCTTCGTGGATTAACACCACAGGAATTCTTCTTCCACGCTATGGGTGGTAGGGAAGGTTTAATTGATACCGCTGTGAAAACTTCTGAGACTGGATATATTCAGCGGCGTCTTGTAAAGGCTATGGAGGACATTATGGTCAAATATGATGGTACTGTTAGAAATTCTCTTGGGGATGTCATACAGTTCCTATACGGAGAAGATGGTATGGATGCTGTTTGGATTGAATCACAGAAGTTGGATTCCTTGAAGATGAAAAAATCGGAGTTTGACAAGTTTTTTAAGTATGAGATTGATGACGACAATTGGAACCCTAGCTACATGTTACCGGAGCATGTTGAGGATCTGAAAACCATCCGTGAGTTCAGAAATGTGTTTGATGCTGAGGTTCAGAAATTAGAAGCAGATCGTTACCAGCTTGGTACAGAAATTGCGACTACTGGTGATAACACATGGCCTTTGCCTGTTAACCTCAAGAGACTGATCTGGAATGCACAGAAGACATTTAAGATTGATTTGAGAAGGCCATCAGATATGCATCCAATGGAGATTGTAGAAGCTATTGATAAGCTTCAAGAAAGGCTGAAAGTTGTCCCTGGTGATGATTTTCTTAGCATGGAAGCTCAGAAAAATGCAACTTTGTTTTTCAATATCTTACTTCGTAGCACATTTGCCAGCAAGCGGGTGTTGAAAGAGTATAGGCTCACTCGTGAAGCATTTGAATGGGTTATTGGTGAAATAGAGTCCCGTTTCCTGCAGTCACTTGTAGCACCAGGTGAGATGATTGGTTGCATAGCTGCTCAATCCATTGGTGAACCAGCAACTCAGATGACCCTGAATACTTTCCACTATGCTGGTGTTAGTGCAAAGAATGTTACTCTTGGTGTTCCCCGGCTGAGGGAAATTATTAATGTTGCCAAGAAAATCAAGACTCCTTCACTGTCTGTTTACTTGAAGTCTGAAGTCAACAAAAAGAAAGAACTGGCCAAGAATGTTCAGTGTGCTTTGGAGTACACTACATTGCGAAGTGTAACACATGCAACTGAGATATGGTATGATCCTGACCCTATGAGCACTATTATTGAAGAAGATGTTGAATTTGTGAAGTCGTATTATGAAATGCCAGATGAAGATATTGCCCCAGAAAAGATATCTCCTTGGCTGCTTCGTATTGAACTAAATCGTGAGATGATGGTTGATAAGAAGCTGAGCATGGCAGACATTGCAGAGAAGATTAATCATGAGTTTGCGGATGATCTAACATGCATCTTCAATGATGATAATGCTGACAAACTCATACTTCGGATCCGCATCATGAATGACGAAGGTCCCAAGGGGGAATTGCAAGATGAATCTGCTGAAGATGACGTTTTCCTCAAAAAGATTGAAAGCAACATGTTGACAGAAATGGCTCTCCGAGGCATCCCTGATATAAACAAGGTTTTTATCAAATCAGGAAAAGTTAACAGATTTGATGAGAATGACGGGTTCAAAGCAGATGTGGAGTGGATGCTGGACACAGAAGGTGTCAATCTGTTGGCTGTTATGTGTCATGAAGATGTTGATGCCACTAGGACAACTAGTAACCACTTGATTGAAGTGATTGAAGTTCTTGGAATTGAGGCTGTTCGACGCTCTCTTTTGGATGAGTTGCGTGTGGTTATATCTTTTGATGGATCTTATGTCAACTACCGGCATTTGGCTATTCTTTGTGATACAATGACCTATAGAGGTCACTTAATGGCCATCACCCGGCATGGCATCAATCGTAACGATACTGGTCCAATGATGAGATGTTCATTTGAGGAGACTGTTGACATACTTCTCGATGCAGCTGTATTTGCTGAAACAGACCACCTTAGGGGTGTTACTGAGAACATTATGCTTGGTCAGCTTGCACCAATTGGTACAGGAGACTGTGCACTGTATTTGAATGATCAGATGTTGCAACAGGCAATTGAACTTCAGCTTCCTAGTTACATGGAGGGTTTGGACTTCGGGATGACGCCTTCACGATCGCCCATCTCAGGGACGCCATATCATGAAGGGATGATGTCACCTAGTTATTTGCTGAGCCCAAATGTTCGCTCTTCGCCAATTACAGATGCTCAATTTTCTCCTTATGTTGGTGGGATGACCTTTTCTCCCAGTTCTTCACCTGGCTACAGCCCATCGTCTCCTGGCTACAGTCCATCATCTCCGGGATACAGTCCAACTTCTCCAGGTTATAGCCCTACCTCTCCTGGATACAGTCCTACATCACCAGGTTACAGTCCTACTTCTCCAACATATAGCCCCAGCTCTCCTGGATATAGTCCTACTAGTCCTGCTTATTCTCCGACAAGTCCATCTTACTCTCCTACTTCTCCCAGTTACAGTCCCACATCCCCGAGCTATAGCCCTACATCTCCCACCTACAGTCCTACTTCTCCTAGCTACAGCCCCACTTCCCCCAGTTACAGTCCTACTTCACCTAGTTACAGTCCCACATCTCCAGCCTATAGCCCAACCTCTCCAGCCTATAGCCCAACCTCTCCGGCATACAGCCCAACTTCACCGTCATATAGTCCAACATCACCTTCCTACAGCCCCACATCACCATCATATAGTCCAACTTCTCCTTCGTACAGCCCTACATCACCTGCTTATAGCCCCACTTCTCCTGGCTACAGCCCAACTTCCCCGAGTTATAGTCCCACCTCCCCAAGCTATAGCCCTACATCTCCAAGTTACAATCCTCCTTCAGCAAAGTACAGCCCTTCGCTTGCGTATTCTCCAAGCAGTCCAAGGTTGTCACCATCCAGTCCTTACAGCCAGTCATCTCCAAATTACAGGTAATCATAGGCATGCTTCTATTTTTGCTTAATATAGAACATTGGAATTTTTCTTGCTGGGATATGTATGACTTGGTGTTTACACGAATCTACCATCATAAGCTTGATATCGGTTGCATCAATTGCATGCATGTTTTTTTTCTTTTATTATAAGCTATATCCCTGACATTTTTGTTGTTTTATTGTAGCCCAACTTCACCATCATATTCACCTACATCTCCATCGTATTCCCCTCCAAGTCCAACATACAGTCCCACCAGGTACACTACAATTCTGTTAAGTTAATTTCATCTAATAATACCTGTATTTCTTATTCATGGGTTCGGTCTGCCTCCCATCATGTAAATCTGTACTGATGCTTTTTATTTGGTGCAAGTTATGGTCATTTAATTGGTAATTCAGACAAACTTATCAGGCTACAACTAACATATATGAGAAATAAAATCTCCAAGTTCGGGTCAGATGATGATGGCACAGTTATCTAAACGATGACTAATGGATTATCAGACACAATTGATGAAGCCATAAATCTTATTTTATGGTTGACAGTATGGTGCTTGTGATTAAACCATGATGAAATCAATGTTTTGGAGAGAACCTTGCCTTCTTATCTTTTCCTTGGTACAATTAGTACGACGCAAAGGCATGCGAGATTGTAGTGATACATCTGTCCCTATTTCTTGGGGAAATTAGGTGTTAGTCTCTATGAAGCAAGGATACTTGATGCAGGTTACAGATAGAACAGTATGGATATGCCAATGCAAGAAGTTTTGAAAAAGTAGGATACATGGTGCAGGTGGGGCATGGGAATGAGTAAATATATACTTTTTATATGCATCTATATGGTAGTAAATTATCAAAATAATTGTCCATTTTCTATAGAATAGCTTTAGCATCCATAAACTGCATCATTTGGTCATAATCTAATTCCATAGACAATCAGTAGACTATGATTATATCATTATCAAAAAAAATCCAAAATTAACCATCCATCAATAAAACAAGAAAAGGGGTCAACTGTCTTCCAGAAATAAAAGAAAAAGCCCTTCCTCATCTCTAGAGATTTGGAGATGTATCTCGGACATCTGGAAAATATCCAATGCCGTTTGTGAAATTTTGGAAAATAGTATACTTAAAGTAAGTATCAGACATATCATGGAAGTATTTGTTATGTGTGGATATTTGATATGGATACAGCATGCCATTTGAAGTATCTGTGCTTCTTTTATCAATTTTAGGTTATTAAAATTTTGTTTTGTTTCTTTGTTTTTTTTTCTCCCCCAGTTAGTGAAACCTGTGGTAGGAGGGGGATTTGGTTGTTTTCACTGTTAGTTGCTCAAATTTTGCTTGGAATCTTAAGACGAATTATATATCATCAGTTGAAGATATCAAACACAACAGAGTGGCCGTTATTGGTGGGGTAGGTTAGACAGTGGGACATGATTAGCTATCCAAATGTTTTGCTATCATGCATCATTAAATTTTAAATGATAAATATCTGCAGGAAGCTGCAACTAAAAAAAAGAAAATTGGCTTTTGTATTATTGCATACCCATGTCATTTTTTTATGGTATATAAATATAATTATAATATTTTTTATCTGTTTTTTCTCTCAGCCCATACAATTCTGGTCCGGGCCCAGATTACAGTCCAAGTTCTCCTCAGTACAGGTAACTATTCTTGGTTGGGTCATGGGATGGTGTTCTTACCATTAAGATTTAGAAATTAACTGTTTGATCATCTTTTCTATCATCAGTCCAAGTGCGGGCTATTCGCCAACTGCACCAGGTTACTCTCCATCTTCCACCAGTCAATACACTCCACAAATGAGCAACAAGGATGAGGAAAGCACTCGGTGAAGTGGCTTTGTCAAACTAGTATTTAATTGGAAGTAATGGTTATAATACGCTCTTATATAGATTCATCTGGGCTATCAGAGTCTGATAGCTAAGACATTCTTAAGATTGTAACGGAGACTGCCCTCAGGATGAGACTCCCTTGCACTCGGGCTGGTTGTTGTTATCTATATCCTGTTACTTGTCCTTCGAGGAAAACGACTCATGAGTGGACAATATGGAACTGGTAACTGGAGACCCGTATATTTGTAACATCAAATCAATCTGTTGTTTTTCCAGCGTACTCTTGGTCGTGGGGGACGGTTGTATTATTCCCAAGGATGATTTACATGTATAGGTAAGATCATACGTTCTCCTTGCAACGGTGGGGATGAGGATGCCTGGAAACACTAAGTATAACAACTTGCCGAAGATTTAGAGTGGTGTCACATCATTATGTACAATGGCTTTTTATAAAGTTGGATGTTCTATTCGAACGGCTTTCTACCTGTCAGAGACGTAAGCTTTGATGAATTTTGTGAAGCCAAATTTGAGAACCGTCATTGTGGAAATGTATACCGTCTGTTGTGCACATAGAATTCGCTGCGTCTTTAGCGGGATTGTCCGGAAGGCATTACTTTGGAGCAGCTTTTAACTCCGATTGCTGAAATTACAGCTGTTTTAGGTGGTCATAAATTGCTTTTCCCGTTCATTTGTCGTTGAGACGCTTATTGGCTATTTTATCCATTTCTAATGCCTGAGGATACTTTTGCTTGAGCCACGGTTTCCCCAAAGAAAAAAGGTCGTCGGGCTGTGGTTTCAAACTTTCAATTGTAAATGGGATTGAGGGTGGCATGTGGTTGTGGCCGGATTTGGTCGAGATTGACATGAAATCAGGCTATACCTCCTCAGAGGGTGATGTTGTCTGACGTGGACCGGATGGAAGCTGATCACCTGATTGATGAATTACTTTTCTAATCCAACTTGGCTCAGCAAGAAGAAGAGTATTTTGAAGGTGGATCGCATTTCTAATTTGCACTGTGGAATTTCATTATCAGTTTCTGATTTCTTGTTGCTTTTTCTTCTAAGGGTCCTGATTATTTTTAGCTGATTTGGCGGGTTCCAGAGTCAAAATAATGGGATATGAGAGAGAGCTGCAGTTCAAAGTGGGCATCACTATGACGTTTTATAAGGAATTATTGGCTTCATAGTTTAAACTAATCATATTGTCTCCTACTATAAAATAATATATTATGTTGTCGATTGCTGAAATTAATTAGTTGGTGCATGCTTTGGACGGAGCAGTGTCTGGTCTGGTTGATCTGTTTATCGAACCAAAGCCAAAATGCCTCTCCCCATTTGGGATTCATTTCAGGTTATAGCTTTGTGCTGAATCCGCCTTGCTTAAAAATTGGGTCCTAATGCTCTTCCTAAACCTGAACTGGACTAAAAACTTTCCGAACCAAACCTAAATTGGGTCAATTGGGTACTTGATTGATTAGATGCCAAGCCTAGAGTCAATTACAGGCAATCTAAGATATGGTCGGCCCGGACCAGAACCAAACCATCCCAATTCCCAACGCTGAAATAGTAACTCACCGCGTTCGCCGCTCTCCCATTTTCCAATGAGACCAAACTAAGCCATGCCACGGAGAGGCAAAAACAAGGCGAGGACGGCGTTTGGCGTTTCAATATCAAGACCAATCTACCACGCTTTGTCAGCCTGTGTACCACGGCAATAAAAACTACACGCTGAGAGAACACAATTCCATTTTAATAACCAAAATCCACTCCCGGCAAGGCCTCGGAAGCCCCCTACTCTACTACTATTAAAATATGGCGGGCAAGTATTGTAGCTTTGAGACCCCGTCTTTGACCAAACCAATTCTCTTGCCACCTCCATCCAGCCTTCCCTTCCCTCTCATCTCCTTCCTTCCTCTCTCCTAATTTCTCCCCATCATTCCCATCTACGCTTTCCTTTTCTTGTTCTCCTTCCATAACCCAACATCCTTCTATCAAGCCATATAGGATTATTTCCATCCATATATCTTTAACGTGGAGAGGAATCGTTTCATTGGTGCTTCCATGGAGAAACCAACTAGAGCAAAGGCCACCAAAATCTTTAGTTTCCTTCCAAAGCCAACCTCCTTCTCTATCCCTCATCCCCCTGCCTTCAGCCCTGGCCGCGATAATCCTGCAAAGTCGAAGGCTCTTCACAAGACCTTCTCGGGCCCTATCATATCGATCGTACCGGTGGAAGCTCGACGTCGTAAGGAGAAGAATGGAGGTGGTTTTGATGCCCAGGAGCCGACCTCCCCGAAGGTTTCATGCATCGGCCAAGTCAAGCACAAGAAACCTTGCCGCCCGAAGCGGTCCTCGCCACCTCGACAGGAGAGGAAGCCGGCTAATTTTATCATTCGCAAGCTGTTTCAACGCAAGGTGAGGCCAGGCCGGAGAATGGACGCGGCGGAGATCAGCGAGGGGAGGCCAGCAGTGGCTGGCCGTAGAGCGCCATCATTAGGCCAGATGCAGCGCTTCACAAGCGGGCGGGAGACGTTACGTGATTTCGATTGGAGGAAGGTGGAGATAAAGCAGGAGGCAGCGACCGGGGATCCCGAGAAGCATACTTGCTCCTCCGAAGACGAAGAGAGTGATGGGGAGCATGATATGGCCATTTACCACTCTGCACCAATTATGGTGGGTGGTGGAGTGGTGGGTATTGAGCCAAGGAAGGAGGGGAACCTTTGGAAGAGAAGGACCTTGGCTCCACCTGCTCCTCTTCAATTCAAATGAAGGTTTCCGTTTCTCCATTCTGCTCATGTTTGAACCTTAACATAAGGTGGGACAGAAATATAATTAATTAAGTTTTCCAGAATTTTCTAATGGACGTATTGATAGCTCATGCTGTTGAATGTAAATATGCAAGTGGGATTTTGTTGATTGGCAGATGAGAATGGTTTTTTGTTTGGTAGAAGTCAGGCGAAGAAATTGCAAAGACCTGAAAGGCAGGATTGCCATTGATTCCTCTGGTAGCCCACTTTGTTCATCCCAAGTTTAAGGTTTTGTACCTTGAGATTGAATATGTTAAAGGTTTTGGTACCATTAGATGGATTCTTTATTCAGCAGGCAAGCTGGGTCCTTGCAAAATGAATTCAACCTTGGAGGATATCACCAAATGAGGATGTTCTTTAATCTGGTGGTATTATCTTGACTTTGTGATATCTAATGTCATGAGATTGATGCAAAGAATTATTCTACGAGGAGCCTGTAATAAAAGGTAAACATATATAAATCCTGGACCTGCAGAACTAAAGATATCAGAGTTTGTAATTCTTTCTCTGTAGATACTATGATCTATATTTTCTTTTCACCGACCAAATTCCTTTTGTTATAAGAAGGTCATTTCGTTAAAGAGAAAAAAAATGAGGGAGTGCATGAGGGGATCGCTGAAAAAAAAACATGGTGCATTAATGGAACATCCCCTTCCAACCAGTACTTTCGCTGGTATAAACTTTGCCACTATCAAAAAAAATATATAAAAAATTATTCTCCATGAACTAAAAGCTGATGGTTTTCCATTGTTTCCTTTTACGAGAGAGAGAGAGAGGAGAAGAAGTGTATCACTGATAGCTGCCCTGAGAGGCTAGGGCTCTAAAATGCCACAAGTTTTTAGCCTGCACCTTAAACTACTGCTTCAGTATGGGCATGGCGATCATGTGAGAGGGAGATGGATGGCTATGAATCTTTGTTAGGAGGCACGTTTTTTGTGAATGTGCTTCTGAAAAAAATTCTGTAGTGTATTTCGAAGAATGGAGCTCTATGTGCACTCCCAAATCCAGAAGGAATGTGGGGTAGTGTTCCAAATGCTGAAGACACACAACATCCACTAGCTCTGTTCTCTCCCATCTTTAATTGTTTCCCCTGTTCCGTTTTCTCCTCCTTTCTTTTGTTCTTCATTTTGTCTTTTTGATTCTGTTTTTCTTTGTACAAATACAAATTCTAGGAAAGAAACACAATTAGCATCAGCTTGAGCCATGTACAAAACTTGGTGGAGGTAAGTGTTATCTTACATGCATCACGCATGCTCCAGACCAACACTCCCCTGCCCCATGCTGAAGGATGCACAACTCGAACAACTAAATACGCTCAAACAAAATGAGCTTCTTTCTTTCTCTCTCTTTTTTCTTCCCTTTTTTTCTTGAAAAGAACAAGCGGGTGAGCGTTTGAAACAATTATGTTGTGGGTCTGCTTGCAATTTTAAATAATTTGGTGGTAGGACAGGGCTTTTGAGTGAACCATACTGGAAGAATAATTTATAATGCTTATCTTCTTCTCAACTCTCACCAACCCTCCACTTGGCGCGTGGCTTAGTGTTTCATGCTCGTGCTCGATTCCTCGGTGCTGTTCAAACTTTAGAAATGATACGGAGTGTGTTTTATTTCTCTCTGACCACTCCGTGGGCAATGTGTTCGGCCGGCTGGCTCATGTTTTGTCTCACTCACGTATCTGGTCTTTTCTTATGGTCAGAATTCAAGCCGGTTACGAAAGCTTCATGGCATTTGATTGCTAATTTTTATTTTCTCTAAATTCTTTCTTATCCAAATTTTTGACGAGATTTCTGATTTTTTTTTTTTTTTCTAATTTTCAATCTTTGCAGCTGAATTCTCCGGATTGCTGTGCCGTCTTCTCGTTTGCTACTCCTTTCCAAGTATTATTAGTAAAATTACTAGTAGTAATAAGCCAAGGACGGCAAAGGACCCTTTCCGGAGTGGTTTACTTGGGCACATCATCAACCAAGGAACAAAAGTAGATGTTAACCATCAAGTCTATTTTGGCTGCTGGATATCTGTTGGTGGGAGCAACATATGCCTGCATATGGCCTTACCAAACTCCTCCAGATTTTTTAAGACCATATTTGAGCACATGGAAAGGAACCTGACCACCTAAATTTTTGGGATGATTTAGCAGCAGGACGGTGGGCTTGGAAAACATGTGACTTGTAGTAGATTAACTTAGATATACATTGCAAAATATAAAAATAGATCAAATGATCGTAACACAAGGTTCTCATGGGGTTCAAAAAGTTTCATACCATACTGGACCATCGTGGCTTAAACTTGGATGGTTACAATCCACATTTAAAATCCCAATTTTTATATGAAACGAGATCTACTACCGTCCTACTTTTATTTCGACACTTAAAACAGGGGATATGTCAAGACGTCAATTGAAATGTTAAAATGATAGTGGGATAGTCCTGTCCCAATATATAAGTGAGAGTACGGATGGGTTGAGCGATAATAAGTAACTGCAATCCGATCCAGTTCCTTAATTAGTTTTTAATATCGAACCCAAATCCAACCAATAGAAAATCAGATTGGGTCCGTGATCCAAATTTTTAATCTAATGGCTTGTTAGGGTTGGGTTGGGCCTATGTCTAACCTGACCTCAACCTGAAAAATTTGGGTCTGAGTTGAATCTAGGTCTGATTTGGGTCAAACATTGCCAACTATATTTTAGTTAGTACATAAAATAGATAATAAATAATAATATTCTTAAAATAAATTAGAATATAAAAATAATTTTAAACATATTTTTATGTTTTTTTTAAGTCTTAAATCACCACTTAAAGATCCAAATGGATTTAGATGATGGTATACTGAGTTGAGTTGGGGTTAGGTCAGATTAGATCATAGAATAGAAGATTCAAAATTGATCCAGAAATCAAATTAGTTAGGTTAAGTTAGATTCAAATTCAGTGAATTCATATCCGATTCAAAAAATGGAACATGTTTAATTTTAAAATCCAACTCAGCCCATGAATCTTTTAAAATGGATTGATTGGGCCTAAACAGATCAGATCGAATCGAGTCATGAGTCGACCGACCTGTTTGCAGCTTTAGGATAGCATCCCATGGGACTTGAATCCTTGATTACGATACCTTCAAAGTAAGAATATGCCGTGCCGAAGTATTTGTGCCAACCCAGTCTTGATTTGATGCGTCAAAATTGTTCGTTCATGTGTATCAATTGGTGCACTGTCTCCTATTTTTGTATTTTGTTCTTATTTTAATACGCATGTAGTCATGCATGGGTTAGTCGCTTATTTTGTAACTTGGTGTGTAATACATTTCCATTGGAGAATCGGTCATCTTGATTAGTTTGGAATGTTGGTTTTGGAGTTTGTTTTTCCTTTTTTTTTTTTTTTTTTTTATCATTTTCTTTCTTTCTTTCTTTTTTTTTTTTGGATAGGGTTTCATAAGACATGAGCTCAATCTGTATTTGAATCGGGCTAAAGATTGAATCCAAGCATGTTCCTTTTCCATTTAGAATGGGTTCGTGATTTATTTTATTGATGCATCAAATATTTGGTTAAACGAGCTCAAGAAAATAATTGTTACAAAAATTTTGCAAACTAGATATGTTGAAATATCCTCTGAGTGAGTAACTGTATTTCCCATCCGTATCAAGTGTCGACCCGGTACATAGCTGCTTGATGAAGTTTTGGTCCTTCAAGAGAAGCGTATCTAGCCTGTCTTCTTCCTCTTCGAAAAAAAAAACAAGGGTCAAGCCCAAACTCTTTGAGGAGTACCAACAAGCCAAGCTTGGCCAATTCTTTTGGGTTTTTGCATTAAAGAGAGAAGATCGGATGATGATGATGATCATGGCAGACCGTCACCATCTCGGGCCAGAATGGGTCCAAATAGGCTAATTCAGTGTCACATCTTATTAATTGCAAATGTCCCCCGCTGACTCCATGGCTGATCAACGCTTCATCTTGCGATGGCCACGAGAGAAATTCTTTGTGCACCGGAGACGGTGGAGAAAAAATACACGCTCATTTTCGGATCATTAAAAAAATAAAATTCTCATATAAATTTAGGAGTTTGGATTTCCGCTTTCCTGTCTTTTCATCCACTTTCTCCCTCCTATAGATTTTAAATCGAGCCAAAACCTTCTTTTTCTAGAAACTTTATCGACTCCGACAAACTGATTCTGAATCACGTTTGTGTATAGATGATCTATCGAATCAATCACCTAATCAACCACTATTTTAATATTTTAAATTTATTAAATAAAAAATTAATTAAAATTTAATATTTTAAATAGAAATATTTAATTCGTTCGACATAATCTAAAGATTTAGGACAATCAATATAAATAAAATCTTACACTTCTTATTTATTTTTAAATTATCATATCTTTTTATATAAATAAATTATTATTATAAATTCATATTTTTTGTAAACTAAAGATCAGCATGTATGTGATGTGTGAAAATCATATTTTATTATGATCATTGCTTTTATTAATATATTTTATGAAATTAATATATTTTATAATACATAAATTTTTAATATTTTTTATCTAAATATATGTATATTTTAAGAAAAAGATATATGAATTTTAAATGCTCTCAAATAACTATGAAAGAATCCCTTTTAGAAGAGTCGACACCCCGGAGCTAGCATTCATAAGAAATATGGCCCCACCAATGGATTCCAAATTGGCATAAGAAATAAGAATCTTATTGATTAAAAAATATGGTCCTGTCGTGGATATAATAGTAAACTTAGCACGAATATCGATGAGTAAAATTTTGAAACATGATATGAATAAATGAAAAAGAATGATTTATATATAAATCATATTTATGAAATTTCATGGATTATGCATGATGGATTTATGACTTGATTTATATTATATTCTATGAAATGCTTTATTTATTATATTAGCTAACTACTTTCAAAATATTGCATTGGCATGAAAAAATTTATGCTTGATCCGGTAAGAAAACGTAGGTTTTACATACTGAGCTAGTATAGTTCATATCTTTTTATTTTTATTTTTTTTCTTTACAGAGAACTAAGGATAGGTTCGATAAGAGATTCGGGCTTGGGGCTCTACGTAGCAGGCTTGAAAATTTTGACAGTTATACTTAGTATTTTTTTTAAATGATCATGAACATGTATTAGGTTTTTGAAATTTAGAGATTTTATTCTTGATTTTGATTTTGGATTTAAATGTTCTAAACCAATTTTAGTTTAATTAAGAATTTAATTTGAATCTTTTTATTATTTTATTCTGATGCATCTATTATTTAATTTAAGAAAATAAATGTTAGCTTCATATTTTCAAGGGTGATACCTCTTGGTAGCATGACCGTGTTATGTCCCAAATTTGAGATATGACATCATTGTATTCAACTATATAATATAATTAATAAAATATATATTTAATATAATTTTTTTTAATTTTTATTAATTAAAATATTTATTTTATTTTATTTTAATCATACTTGATAAGGATGTAAAAAATAAATAATAATATTATGATATCTTGTTTGCATTCAACATTCTATTACATTCTATAAATAATTATCGGTATGTCATAAAAATAAACAGAATGTTGGAATAATATTATGACATCCTATTTATATATTATGATATTTTATCATATCCTATGAATAACTATCGAGATGTAATAAAAATGAATAGGATGTTATAATAATATAATTATAACATCTTATTTCCTATTATATCCTATTACATCATATAAATAATTATCAAAATATAATAAAAATAAATAAAATATTATAATAATATTTTAACCTGATGTTATATCCTATGACATCTTGTTGTATCCTACGAAAAAGCAACAGGACATCATAATATTATCTTGGATGTGATAGCATTCAATACGAAAGAATATTTTGATAAAAAAAGTTAAGCTGTATTAAACATTTGTCTTCTTATTAATTACGTTACATGATATAATATGATGCATTTCGAACCAAAAAAAAAACTGAAACAAAACCCATCTAAGCTATAAATTTTATTACATTGTCTAAAGATTTATTTGGTCGGCCAATACCAACTTGAATGGAAGTTGGATTGAGTTCGGGATGAAGGCTCGAGCAATCCAATCTAAACTGTACCTGATCCAATTGTAATGAATTTTCCTTCTAACCGAAGCCAGGCTGAATTTGACTCAAATTTCCTCCTACCCCACCCAACCAAGAGATGGCTCGAACAAATCCCTTGGGGCATTCTCATCCTGAACTCACGGATCCTGTCACCAACTTGCCTCATTCTTTAGTATCTCACCGACAATCCTAATCATAGAAGAATTATTTTTCGCCCAACATAAGAGGACAGCTCAATGCATGGTCCATTGGTTGTTGAAAGTATCATTAGCTGGAATCATGTGAGAATCAGCAAGAATCACCTTGCAAAGTTGGATACCACTAAATGATGCATAGCAAAATAATATCATTACTAAAAGAACCTCCATGGGGAGATGAAATAGAACATAAGATTATGAGTGCCCATGCAATAGAAGGAGAATATCATGTCTAACCACGTGTTGAAAAAATGAGCTAATGGCTTGGTCAAAGAAATTTATCGGTCGGAGCCATAATAAAATTGAGTTTTTATAAAAAAATCATCACTACTTATATGACCAGAATAAAGCTCGAGTGAAACTAAGACTTGATAATTATCTTTTTGATTAGTTAGGAAATAAGCTTATCCTTCTCCGCTTATGTGCCATAATTTCCTCCCTCGCCCACCAACGAAGGAGCTAGTGGTATGATGCTTCTACCACACCATGCATGCTAAACGCGCACAAAACTTCCGGCAAGATCATGCACTTTACGTGAAAGCTTTAAAGCTTACAGCCAGGATAAACTTTACCTATAATAATATATTCATTCTACAAGGTCAACTTGAGCATTAATTTCCTGATCTCACTATATCGCACATGCCCTTGGCTCCCTTACAAACACATATATTCCCTTCAAAGAAAACCATGTGGAAAGTTTGGACCTATGCATTTGTAATTCATCAATAGCAAGGTTTTGATTGAAGCTTAAAAAATAATTTGTTCGATCTCCATTTCTCCCTTGTAAGGAATAAAAAGGCATATGGGTTCTTAGTGCCCTTGCTTGGAGGGTGCAAAAAGCCTTGCATATTATTTTTAACTTAGTAAGCAGATAGACTTTGTAAAATCACGCGTAACTTCTTTATAACTTTTACGTCTCCTCGAGAAGAAGTATATTTGAATGGAATGGGAGATGATTATGTTACGGCTCTAGAATGGATTAAAATGGTTCACGTTCTATTCTAATTACTGTAGAGTATTGTAATTTCTTTAATTAGATTCATCCAGATCTGGTCCATACTAATACGTATCGAAATTTATTTTACATATTTTAATTAATCTAGACTCCGACTAAAGATAAAACTTTGATTAAGTGATAGGGATATATTAGATGGTTTGATGAATTTGAGCTTTATTCAACCATCATGGATAACGTCTATTTTACAGTCTTTGCAACTGATTCACATGCTATCTCTGATGGATGAGATATGCTATAAATAGATATCTACGGACTTGGTTCTCTACTCATCTGAGAGCTTATGAGATCCTCCCTATCGAGTATACTCACAATAGGATTAGAGAAATCAAAGCATTGCTCGTCGTTCACGAGTAGCATCCAGTATATGTTCTTGTAATCACATGTTACAAATCGTTGCCATTACAGGCTTTGCAAAAAGAATTCGTTCAGAACTTAAATAACAATGGCTAAAGATATGATTTTTTCATATTCAAGTTTTTGATTTCTTATAATAAGTGGTATTAGAGTAGCCTCTATGCATTTTGTTCAGTCCTTGATCTGCAAAATTTGATATGCCATATTTTATATTTATTTTTGACATATTAAGGATTATTTATGAATAAAATAAAGAATAAAACAAAAGGAGCGTTTCTTCTTTTTACGGTCGGTTTTATGATTGGAGTCATTCAGATCTAGATCTATTCTCGGACGGCATAAAAATTTTTATTTTTATTTATTTATTTAGATTATATATGATTTATATTTAGATTTGAATTATTATTTAAATAAATAAATAAATAAAAAGAGAAGAGTAGGATGATGGTGTTCATGGCTTTTTGCTGCCATGCCTTCCTCCTCCCAACGTGGATGGCCGGATCTCCAGCCTACATCCGGCAACCACTAGAAAACAGGGCCGACGGTAAGACCAGAGAGCCATCTCCGGCAATCACCTAAATAAAATAAAAAAAAGAATGGCGGTGGGTTCTTGGTAAACTGAGGTCCTCCCTTTTTATCGTCAATAAAAAATTGGCTGAGGGCCTTGTGGAAATGGCGGTGGATCATCGATCCAAAATTTTCCGACGATCATCAACTAGTTTTGGAGCAAGGAGCACCGGGTCTTGATCTCACCCCGACCTTCCTTTTTTTGGCCAAACACCGGCACAACCATCGAGAAATTGGTGGTTCTCACTCCAAAGCACCAGCGTAAAGGGCCGTTGATGATGGGGAATCGACAACTAGCTGCCGACCCAGAGTTTTGCGATGGCCGCTAGCTTCGATTTAAGGGAGATAAGCTCCCTTAGCGCCTCCTTTTTTGCCAATCGCCCATCAATTAAATGATCCCCAATTCACCGGTAGTTGGGACAATGTTCTCGGCCGGCCGCTGGTGGTATTGATCGGATGGTGGATCACCGGCGAAGAATAATAGAGGAGGTCGCCATAGGGCATGGGCTTAAGGGAGTAATCGGGAAAAAGGAGGAAGAAGGGAAGAAAACGGGTTTGGATTTTGGGTTCTGACCTGAAATCCAAATCCAGTCACCCATTTTCTTAAGCAAGAAATTTTTTATTTTAGGCCCTCTCATGTTATTTATTCAATAAAAATTCTTTCAAAATTTGACTAAAAATCTGGTTTAAGAAATTTTGCAATTCAGTGCCTCATAAAATAGTATATTACATAAAGGCCTTTTTCTATAATTGAATGAATCAGTTTAGAAAGTTTTATAATTTAATCCCTAACAAAGTAACCAATCACATAAAGGTCCTCATAAAATTGCACTTTAGCCCTTGTAATAAAGATTATTATAAAAAGATCCTTGGATTATTATTTAGTTTTTGTAATAACTTTATTACATAAAGATTCTTTGTTAATTATGATAAGATCTTGCTATATGGTTCTATTGTATAAAAGATTTGTTTGTATATTATATAGTTTATTTTTGTGCTACTAATTTGTTTATATGCAAATAAAAATTTATAGACCTATTATCATATTATTGATAATATGTTCAATGCCATATAAAGTTAGTGGATTTATTATGTTCAAGAATAGCCACAGTATCCTGGATATAGTAAATACGGCATAAAAATTATAAAATAAAATGTAATTACTACATAAAGACTATGTTACGATTCTAGAATGGATTAAAATGGTTCACGTTCTATTCCAATTACTGTAGAATATTGTAATTTCTCTAATTAGACCAATCCGGATCTGGCCCACACTAACACATATTGAGATTTGTTTTACATATTTTAATTAATCTGGACTCTGACTAAAGATAAATCTCCGATTAAGTGATAGGGATATATTAGATGGTTTGATGAATTTGAGCTCTATTCAACCATCATGGATAATATCTATTTTACAGTCTTTGCGACTGATTCAGATACTATCTTTGATGGATGAGGTACGTTATAAATAGACATCTATGGACTTGGTCCTCTACTCATCTGAGAGTTTGTGAGATTCTTTCTATTGGGTATACTCAGAGTAGGGTTAGAAAAATCAAGGCGCTGCTCGTCGTTCACGAGTAGCATCCAGTATATGTTCTTGTAATCGCAGGTTACAGATCGTTGCCATTTCAAACTTTGCAAAGAGGATTCATTCAGGACTTAAACAACAGTGGCTAGAGATATGATTTTTCTGCATTCAAGTTTTTGATTTCTTATAGTAAGTGGTATCAGAGCAGCCTCTATGCTGTTTTGTTCAGTCTTTGATCTACAAAATTTGATATGCCATATTTTAGATTTATTTTTAGCATAATAAAGATTATTTATAAATAAAATAAAAAATAAAATAAAAGGAGTGTTTCTTCTTCTCATGGTCAATTTTATGATTGGAGTCATTCAGATCTGGATTTATTCTCGAACGGCATAAAGATTTATATTTTTATTTATTTATTTAGATCATGTATGATTTATGTTTAGATTTGGATTATTGTTAAAATAAATAAATAAATAAATAGAGAAGAGTAGGATGATGGTGTTCATGGTTTTTCGCCGTCATGCCCTCCTCCTCCCAACATGGATGGCCGAATCTCCGACCTACATCCGGCAACTACTAGAAAATAGGGCCGACAGCAAGACTAGAGAGCCATCTCTGGCAACCACCTAAATATAATAAAAAAAGAAATGATGATGGGTTCTTGGTAAACCAGGGTCCTACCTCTTGATCGTCTGTAAAAAATCGACCGAGGCCCTTAGGGAAATGGCGATGAATCATCGATCTAGAATTTTTTGGCGACCATCGATCGTTTTGGAGGGAGTAGCGCTGGGTCTTGATCACACCCCAACCTCCCATTTTTTGGCCGACCACCAGCACACCCATCGGGAAACCGATGGTTCCCACTCCAAAGCACTAGCATAAAGGACCGTTGATGATGGGAAATTGGCAACTAGCCATCGATCCAGAGTTTTGCAATGGCAGCCAGCTCTGATTCAAGGAAGATAAGCTTCCCTGGCGCCTCCTTCTTTATCGTCGATCGTCCATCAATTAAATGATTCCTAGTTCACTGGCATCGGGACAATGTTCTCGGCCGGCCGTTGGTGGTATTGATCAGATGGTGGGTCGCCGGCGAAGAACAATAGAGGAGGTCGCCATCGGGCATGGGCTTAAGGGAGTAATTAGGAAAAAGAAGGAAGAAGAAAAGAAAATAGGTTCGGATTTTGGATTCTAACCCAAAATTCGAATCCAGTCATCCATTTTCTTAAGCAGGGAATTTTTTATTTTAAGCCCTATCATGTTATTTATTCAATAAAAACCCTTTCAAAATTTGACTAAAAATCTGGTTTAAGAAATTTTGCAATTCAGTGCCTTACAAAATAGTATATTATATAAAGGTCCTTTTCTATAATTAAATGAATCAGTTTAGAAAGTTTTGTAATTTAATCCCTAATAAAATAATAAATCGTATAAAGATCCTCATAAAATTGCACTTTAGCCCTTGTAATAAAGATTATTATAAAAAGATCCTTGGATTATTGTTTAGTTCTTGTAATAACTTTATAAAATTATGATAAGATCTTGCTATATGATTCTATTGCATAAAAATTTTGTTTGCATATGATATAATTTATTTTTGTGCTACTAATTTATTTATATATAAATAAAAATTTATAAACCTATTATCATATTATTGATAATATGTTCAATGCAATATAAAGTTAGTGGGTTTATTATGTTCAAGAATAGTTATAGCATCTTGGATATAGTAAATACTACATAAAGATTATAAAATAAAGTATAATGATATGTAAATAAAATTATAATTAAGTCATATAAATAATTTACTTTACCTATAGGGAGTAGTTATTTCTATGATTTAATTAAAATAAGATGATAATTTAGGTATTAAGGATATAATTTTTTCTCGATCCACAGATATAAAAATTTACTATCTTATGATATCTAATATATTACTATTCTTATTAATAAAGTATTAGTAAATTTTATGTATGATTCATCTTTGCTCACAGGAAGATTAGAATTTACTACTGCCAAAGTTAAATATAAAAAAATTAATTTATTGACTTTGGATAAAATTTAATTAGTCTCATTATTTAATGATAAAGTGAGCATATATTATTTACATTATTAATTTTTATAATTATTGATAATAGCATAGAAATTTTTTTCTTAATGGATTAAGTTTCTTGGAATAAAAAAAAAAAATATTACTCACATTAGGATGTGCTGACCTTGATTTGGTATATCGAGTTGATGAATTTTTATCACTTATAGATGAAAGTATACCATAATAGAAAAGCTTTTTAAGAATCATGAGCCATTCAATGAATTCAATTTGCTCTACAACAAATTTAACTCAAAGTGGCATATTAGAAAATCATGTCACAAGGTTCATATTTTTATGTATGCTGTAGAGTAGAAATCAGCAAGCTCTTAAGGTAAGGACCAACATTTATGAGTAGATTATATAAATAAGAGACATCGTAGCATAATTAATTTGATATCAAAATTTTCATATCAAATACTCTTTTAGTCCACTTTATTCTCACTACTTTTCTATCAGGTTAATCTCTTTAAGATCTCCTATAGTATGTACAATGAGGATTGGACAGTTTATGATTACTGACCAAATATATGCAAGTGGAGAAGAGATTAAATCAAAAAATATAAAGAGCATAAACTTTGATTCACATCAAGTTAATAAAAAAGTAGGTAAAGAAAAGGATGTACCCAAGGTATCGAAGGGCAAAGAGAGAATATTTATTATGGTATTAGGTGAAGCTATTAATAAGATTATCAAATGTTTCTTCTATAAAAGAAAGAGACACCTAAAGAAAAACTGCATAAAGTATAAAAGATGGTTGCAAAAGAAAAACATCATTTACTATTATGTATGTTTTGAATCTAATTTAATAAATATTCTTTATTCTACCTAATAGACTGACTCTAGTGCATTTATGCACATTGCCAATAAGTTATAATATTTTCTATTAAGAAGGTCTTTGATTGAAAGTAAATGATTTGTTCTCATTGAAAAATAAGAATATTTACTTATTAAGACAGTTAGATGCTATAGGATAATCTTAGATTCTAGAGTAGATTTTTATTTTGAAAATATTTTCATGTTATGGCATCAATGTTAGAAAGAGTCATAAGGCTGGTGAAGAAAATGATTTTAGGATCATCAAAGTTCATGAATTTTGTAACATGTGATAACTGCATAAAGATAAAGCAGATATACACATATAAGGATGCCAAAAGGAGTGAAGAAACTTTAAAATTCATTTATACTATTATATGCAAACATTTTCTCCAAATCTAATAAGTATTTGTTTTTCATTATACTCATTGTTGACTATTCACTTTATATATTTATACCTTCTATTTGATAAAGCTGGTGTCTTTAACGCCTATTAAAGAATTTGAAATAGAGATAGAAAGATAATCAAAAAGAATAATTAAAATAATTAGATATGATGAAAGTGATAAGTATTATGGTAGATATACTGAGATGGAATAATAGACAGAATCATTAGTAAATTTTTTAAAAGTATAAGGTATTGTACTTTAATACATAATGTCTAGTACAACATGTCAAAATGATGTTAGCTGAAGCTATGGTTTATAACCTACAAGAAAAGATATAATCTCAAAACAATCAGTGATTTTTAATTAGTTATCCAGAGAGATCAAAATGGTATAGATTTTATTATCCATCACGTAGATAGTAGAAAATTAATAAAGCTAGATTCTAGAGATTGGCATGTTTAGTGGGAGTGGAGGTTCTTAAGACATTATCTTAAGAAAATACTAAGCCTATAAAATAGACTGAAGTAATGATTTCTATTATTATTCTTTGAAATAATATTTAGAAGAAATCATCACTTCATCAAGTTTCACTCTATGAGATTTCTATTTCCAAAGAAGTAACTGTCTAACTATCGTCATAAATGGTTCAAGGGATAGTTCTCTAGAGATCTATTAAAATAAAAAAAATCTATTATATCTCTAGCTTATATGGTGTATCTGGCTAATATGAATAAAAAGATTGATGATCTTAAGATGCTCTTACAAGTCATAAGTGGTGTAAACACCTTTAATGATTGGATACCATAAAAAAAAAAAGCTAGACTTTATGGATAACAACCATATCTAGAAATAAAGTTTAATAATATAAAGCCAGACTTATAATAAAAGGGTTTACACAAAAAAAAAAGAATTGACTATTCCTTTAGAATTGTCATGATCTTAATAGCTCATTTTTGATCTAAAGCTACATTAGATTATTGTAAAAATAATCTTCCTTAATTGTTATCTAGAGGAAGATGTCTATATGGTACAGCATATGAAAAATTTTATGATCAATGAACAAAGACATATGATTCGTAGATTAAAGAAATTCAGTTATGAACTTAAATAGACTTTCATACTATGGTATCTCGATTTTAATTGGATTATCATTATTTTTGGGCTTAAAAAAAATTTTATATACCCGAAGGTTAGTGAGAGTAAATTCATAGTATTCTGCTCACCAACAGTCATTTAGGTCTACTTAAGAAAACCAAACAGTTTCTATCTTTGAATTTTAAAATGTAAGATATAGATAAAGCTACTTTAGTTATCGATATTCAGATTCATACAGATAGATCCTTAAGATTATTTGGGCTATCTTAAATGACTTACATCTTTAAAAAATTAAATTTAGATGGAAAAATATTTCTCTAATTATATTCATAATGTAAAGAATGATATATTGAATAAAGCTTAATATTCAAGAATTAAGATAAAGATATTAAAAAAATAAGGTTCATAACCTATGTATATGATATTGGGAGCCTATGCATATATTCATATGGATGCAAACATTATTGCATCAATATTTGTATATTATTAACATGATCCAGGATTGAAGTATAGAAAAGTTACAAAGAAAGTCATGCATTATCTATAGGATATAAAAGTTTACATACTCACATATAGTCAGTCTGATCATCATAAAATAATAGGCTATTAGGATTTGAACTTTGCTAGATGCACCAATAGTAGAAAGTCTATTATTAAGATATCTTTCTACCTACAGGGGGTGCTATGTCATGGATGTATTTAAAATAAGATCTTATTTACTACATTCATTATAGAAGTAAAGTACGTAGCCTATATGAGATTTCCTCATAAGCTATAAGATTGTAGAATTTTATCATCAAACTTAGAGTTATTGACTCTATTAGCAGACCGATAAAGATATACTATAATAATATCTTTTGCAAGTATAATTCTCCTATAATATGAAGAGTATAAGCACTAGCAGGTATTAATTAGTGTTTAGTACTCAGCTCTTCATGAGAGAATAAAGATATAATATCTGTGAAATATATCATATAGAGCTAATAATTATAAATCCACTTACTAAAGAAATTATTCTCTGAATTTTGAGGATACGGAGGATCATATAGAGATACAACTCATTTAGTGGTTGATGTGTATTGAACACTATGTATAAAGTCATCACATTAGGTTTTATAATTCAGTTTATTTTATGCTAATTAGTTATTTACCATGTGATATAAAATTGACTAAGGAATAGATATAAAATTTTGTCTATTCATAAAGCTAAAGTTCTATATAAAGAACTTAATTATGAGGTATCATTAGTGTTATAATATATGGAAGATCGTGTATTATTTGATAACACATTTGTCGCATTGATGATTATTTTATGATCAAGTATATAATATATATATATCCTACGAAGGAATTAAATTTTTAAATATGGCTATATCAGTTTTATCAACTATCAAATTCAGATAAGATTTCAATAAATTTTTTTTTGAAATACCTTAAATAATTAAAACAAAGATACTTATGTTAGGTTGAGCTAAGTGAAAGAATATTGTAATTTCTCTAATTAATTAAATCCATTCGGATCTGGCCCACACTAACACGTATCGAGATTTGTTTTATATGTTTTAATTAATCTAGATTCTGACTAAAAATAAATCTTTGATTAAATGATAAAAATATATTAGATGGTTTGATGAATTTGAGTTCTATTCAACCATCATGGATAACATCTATTTTACAGTCTTTGCGACTGATTCAGATACTACCTCTGATGGATGAGATACGTTATATATAGATATCTACGGACTTGATCCTCTACTCATCTGAAAGCTTGTAAGATCCTTCCTATCGGATATACTTAGAATAGGGTTAGAGAAACCAAGGCGCTGCTCGTTGTTCACGAATAACATCTAGTATATTTTCTTATAATCATAGGTTATAGATCATTGCCATTATAGGCTTTGCAAAAATGATTCGTTTAAGACTTGAACAACAGTGACTAGAGATATAATTTTTCTGTATTCAAGTTTTTGATTTCTTACACAGAGTTCCCTGTATCTAAGAATTTGAGTCATTTATGTGTGATGGAGTAATGATTTGTCTCTCACTTCTATTCGCTTTTTGCACATGATTAAAATTTTTCAATAGTTCTTCTAGCTTTTATGTAATAATCTCAAATTTACCTTAAAAAAGACTATATAGAAAATATTATTTTATTTTTTTAAATTCTATATAAATATTTAAAATTTTTTAGTACATAACTAATATAAAGATAAACATACACTCATACATATCTATGAATGATATGGAGACATGCGTGAGGGTATAATTTGATGGGAGAACTAAAAACGTAGCCCAAAGTGCCAAATCGAGCCTTGGTGCTTATAGTCTTTTGATGCCCATTATACCTCAACAATCGTGCAAAATCCGCCTGGTCTATGTACATAAATTAGTTTTTTATCTTCTTTTGATGCTCCAAATGAGATTTTGACAAGTCCATTAACAACAGCAGAGCTTTCACGTCGGCCTAAAGATTCACCACATCCATTTGGCACTTTTGCTCCTGGTGTCGGCAGTTTTGGATCGGCAACAACGGAGTTTTTTGTTTGATTCTGAAGTAATACTAGGATGCAATGATTTTCTAATTGCTGGTGATTTTACTTTTATTCTATGCTTTATTTGGTAGAGAAAAAAAAAGGGATAGGACTGTCGGTTCATATATAATACCAATCCAAATATGGTATGAGAAACCTCGATCAAGAAGCACTGCTATGTTATAATAAATCATTTAATAAGAGAATCATCAAATGCAAAGTTTTTCTTATCTTAATGTTATAATAAATAATTTAATAAAAGAATCTTCGAATGTAAAAATTTTCTTATTTTAATGCTACATGTCATCATTTTTTCTCTTGTTACTATATTGATATAATATCTACATTTTTTTTTCAATTGCTTAAAATATTATGTAATGCTACCATAGAATTAACTTTTTCTTTTTATAAAATTATAAATTTACATGATACAATTCATGGACGCATATGAATATATTTTTATTTGGCCAATGCTTGGATAACTTGATCATGGCATTCAAATCATATCGCCATATCCATGCTTTTACCATCAGTAAATTAATTATAAACTAATTTGACATGCAGTTTTTGAAATAACTTTAGCTTATTTAAACTACAGTATAGTAATATTACAGTTTGGTGAGTATAGCTTATAATGGTCCATAAGCTAATTTTTGTTGGCAGCTTTTTCATTCAAAAATTTAAAATTAAAAACTAGTTGTATATTTTTTAGTTCTAAATTTTTTCATAATCTTTTTCTAAAATTACTTATATATTTAACGTTTAAGCTTCCTTTCCTTTTTAAAATTATTTTTTATAAATAATATAATAATTTTTTTTATTTTATTATAAATTAAAATTTTTAAAATTTATATATAAAAATAATATTATGAATAACTATACGATTCCATTAATTCTTAATTCAAACTTAAAAAATATCATATAATTTTTATTTTTATTATTTTATAATTTAGTAAAGTTAATTTTTATTATATCTATTATATTTAATTAAATTAAATATTTTAAATAATATTTAAAATAAATAAAATAAAATTATATTTTATATATTATTTTATATATAATATAATTAATTTTTATTAAATATTTAAATTAATATAATTATAGTTTGGGTATTTAACATAGCTATAACTATAGCTGTAGCTGTATGTTTAATACAGCCTAAATATCAATATCCAAATACCACGTGTTAGGCTTCCTCCACAACGTGAAGATATTTATTTGACCACTACTTTACAAAAATAATAATAATAAGTTCAATGCACCTAAATATGTAACGGTTGTCGTGGCACAACGTATTCTGACACGTGGAACCCCGTGAACAAGGGGAATTAAAAATATTATTTAGTTCTCAATTCCCACGGTTTGGACGTTATTAACCAGTACCCCAGTCCCCACGGCGTCCCTTTCTTTAATCTCAATTTCCGTACCATTTACGTCGAAGAGGTGTGGACAAAGGTGGCGGCCGTTCGGCATCCCCGCCAACCAGTTCCCATCCGGCCGTTTCAATTAACTTTGACCTTTGCATCCCAGCATTCACGAAGAAATAAAAGAAACCAACCATATCGTCTGAGTATTATTTGGACCGGATGCAATCGGACCGTGCCAAATCCCACGGCAGATAACACGCCACGTCATCCCTGGTGTTTCACCGATTCCCAATTGCGTGCTAGCCTCCGTGCATTTTGCTCCGAGATTTATCCTGGTTCACTTGCACCTGGTAATTTCTCCATGATATCACTAATGTGGAGAGCTTTCTTTACCTGGTGCTTAGGTTATGCAACGTGCACCCAGAACTTGCCCGCATCTCCCGACTTCATCGTGGCCCCAGAGACCAGAAGCGTTGCGGATCGTGTGACCTGCAATGTGGGGCCCACTACCAGGACGCGTGTCCCTACGTGTAACCAAATCGCCCGCATATAACTTCCGAATGCGGAGCTGACGGTTACGTGGAACAAGATGCACCACCGCCCCCGCCTTACGGGGACCCTTCGACGACGGATTTGCTCTCCCGCATAGAGATATTTCCATGCGGGACTCTGGAACCTAGCATCCCTCCGTCCGGCAACGGATATCGTTGTATCTCCATTGTAGATTCCCCGAGAAAGCGAAATCTCAACCGCAACCTACACACCTTTACGCTGAGGTCCGTGTTTTAGGTGGTGGCGATGCATCTAACGAACCGCACCAAGTCATCAACTTCTCCTCGCGAATCGTAAAGCATCCTTTTGCTGGTGACCGTAACCAAGGTGGCGTTACTGCATCCTTACCCTGCTCCTGCCACCTTCCTGTCGCTCTCCCTCCCTCTCTTTCTGCTCTCTCTTAATCTCTCTCTTCTCCCTCTCCGTTTTTTCTAATACTCATCTCTTTCCTCCTGAAACCTTTTTCAGTCCAAAAAGCTGCAAACTTTCTCCCTGATTTTATTTCTTTTTTCTGGCAACAGCGATTGCTTGGCGCTGGAGGTTCGCAAAAGGCCAACTTAATGCTTCCCATCACCTGCTTTCCTCCTCCTTCTTTGTAGATCCCTCCCGTCTCCGCCAACACTCCACATGGATCCCGACGACGCGGAGACTCCCACCTCCACCGCGGCGGTGGAGGCGGCGACGGCGGCCGCCGCCGCCGCCGACGGCTCCTCCCCGGAGGAGCCTCCCGTTCTCCTTCACGGCGACCTCGACCTCTTGATCTTGGAGGCCCGCCGCCTTCCTAACATGGACATATTATCCGAGCATCTCCGCCGCTGCTTCACAGCCTGCCGCCCACCCTCCACGTCCTCCTGCACCCGCTCCCGCCAGCCACCACACCACCACCACCGCCACCCCAAGATCATCACAAGCGACCCCTACGTCACCGTCTCCATCGCTGGCGCTACTGTCGCCCGCACCCGCGTCATCCCCAACTCCCAGGAACCCAAGTGGAACGAGCACTTCAAGGTCCCCCTCGCTCACCGCTCCCCCTTCATCGTTTTCCACGTCAAGGACAACGATGTCTTCGGCGCCCAGCTCATCGGCACCGTCTCCATCCCCGCTGCCCTCGTCGCCTCCGGCGACCTCGTCCGTGACTGGTACCCCGTCCTCGACTCCTCCGGCAAGCCCCCCAAGCCGGAGACCGCCCTCTTCGTCTCCCTCCAGTACAGGCCCGTCGACGGGAACCCCATCTACGCCCATGGCATCGCCGGCGACCCCGAGAAGCTCGGCGTGAGGGACACCTACTTCCCGGTCCGAAAGGGTGGATCGGTGAAGCTCTACCAGGACGCCCATGTGAGGGACGGGGAGCTCCCTGAGATCGAGCTGGAAAAAGGAATGAACTTTGAGCACAATAGGTGCTGGGAGGACATCTGCCATGCCATTCTTGAGGCCCACCATTTGATCTATATCGTCGGCTGGTCGGTCTATGACAAGGTGAAGCTGGTGAGGGAGCCCACCCGGCCGCTGCCGCCAGGGGTGGAGAATTTCACATTGGGGGAGCTGCTCAAGTACAAGTCACAAGAAGGGGTTCGGGTATGCTTGCTAGTTTGGGACGATAAGACTTCGCATGATAAATTCTTTATTAGAAAGGTATGGCACTCAATCCATCCATTATATATGAATTATTAATCAATGCTATTACTTTTTGCCACACTTGATGATTTCATAACCTTTTCATACCTTCCATTTCATGCTTAGGATGCTGCTGGTTTGGTTTTCCCAGTCCCACAATCTGTTTCTTGGCCTGGCCCTGTCACTCATTTTGTTCATTCTGAATGATAATTAATGACTTCACATGATAATTTTTTTTTAAAACAGTATTTAACCACGCAGTCTGAATGTTTTGCAAGAGTAGAAACATTCTTGACCATGGTAGTTGCAACACATGGTTGTGTCAAGCAAACCTAACATGTAGTTTCAGATTAGGATAAAGGATGGTGGTAGCATTCATGTCGATTTATCTTATGCCATGTGATTTTACATGTCAAAATTGTCTAATTTCCCAGGGGAATTCCACTGAGAAGTAATCTCCTCTATTGTGGGTTGAGCCATTGGCCAAATTTTCAAACATACTGTATGTAGATAGATATTCTATTATTAGTTTCTCATTGCTTATACTATGATCTGTTTTATCTGACTGATTATGCATCAGACATTAATTTCATGAGTGCCACTAGTATAACTGATCCCAGTTGCAAAGAAGTTCTAAATTTATATCAAGTTGCAGACCCCTTTGATGTGCCATCTACAGTTCCTACCTTCAATTCTTGTCTAGATGATCCTAAAATTGTCAAATTTTCCTAAGAGTCAATCAACTCCAAATATTTGAGCCCTTGAGATTCCTAATTCCATGGATGGAAAGAAACATACATCTAGTAATCCGGGCTCTTGTCTTTCATACTTCAGGGTATAGCCTAACATGGAGATTCTGAGATTTAGTAGTCTACCCTAAGTACTGTTTCCTTCTAGCACATGAGCCCCACTCTGATTCTGTGTTGGCGCTTAATAGTTGGCCTTTCCAGCCTGTAATCTGTGTTCACATCAATTGATGGATGTAATTCCCTGCATAACCTTGTTAGACTTCTTTGCTATTTAGACTTTTCCTAGTACAAGTGAATTTTGCAGTGTTGCTTCTTGACAGCAGGTCTTTTCATTGATGGACTAGCCTTCTATTTTCATGGCTCTTTCAAAAGTTGTCTTGCTTAAGAGGTTGGTATTAAGTCTTAAGCAGTTGGCATTTGTTGGACGGCTGATTGTAAAATCAGCTCATTCTTTCCATTGAATATGACCTCAATGATAACAATACCGGATATATTGTCACAAGTCCTGTGAACAATCTCCATCCTCCACTTCCCTATGGATTTTGCTTCTTTTAACAACACTCCATTATCATGTCTGTATGCTTGCTTCACTTTGACCTTCCAAACAATTTGAAGTTTGTATCTCATGTATTTAGTTTAAGCACATCGAACGGCCTGAGGCATTCTTGACTGTTCCATGTGCCGTTACTTTTAGCATCATATGTAATATACTGACTCTGCCTTTTCTCTAGGAAACTTATATTGGTCTGCGGTGATTATTTTTGTTCCTCAACAATGACCATTCCAAGAGAAGTTCATGTTTATAGTGATAATCAAAGAAGTCAGTATCTGTCATGCCTCATAACTTCATAACATGTTGTGATAATTTTTTTTTTGTTCTTTTCCTTTTTGTGTACTGATGAAATTGATTGATGTGGCTAAATTTGGTATTTTGGTGTCTTGTGCAGGGCGGAGTGATGCAAACTCATGATGAAGATACTCGAAAATTTTTCAAGCATTCGTCTGTCATTTGTGTGCTGTCACCTCGTTATGCCAGCGGCAAGCTTAGCATTTTCAAGCAGCAGGCAGGCTTCAAATCATGCTTTTACTTCCATCAAATATTTTATGGCGTACTCATGTTATCTGAATAGACATGAAAACTAAAATTGTTTAAAAGACCACTTTGCTGATAATATGGGTATCCATGTAAGATTTAATTCTTCAAGTAATATTATCTTATGTTTAAGTGAAAACTAAGTGTTGCTTTTCTGGGACTCTGGCAGAACAAAGTTTGTACATGCCCAAGGTTTAGAGTCTCAATTCTGGTTATGCTACGGTCAAGCTTAAGCTCAACATGTTTTTGCTGCTTCCTTTTGTTTTGGCTGTTTTCATCCAATTCTTGCCCATTTACAATTTCTAATAGCATGGACTATGAATGGTCTAAGATTATTCTTAAGTATGATTACAATTTCATATAATCATAATTTGAGAGAGGGGACCATGGTCTATTCTTTTGAATGTTTACTGTGCTATGATTTAATAAATCAATGTTTTCATGAAGCAGCATAGGTATGTCCAAATGCAAACACAAATAGCCACCTGGAGTATTTTGGCCAATACTTGGGAATCCCTATCAACTCTTTTCTGTTCCACTTCCATACATGGTTTGGTTTCACTGGATTCCAGCAAAAGCCTGGTAGTTTCCTTTTGAAAGTCGTTTCATATAAAACTAATATTGTTTTATCTGAACGGGTATAAATTTTACCCTACATAAAGCTTGTTAAACTACCATTTTTGGTGGATTTACAATCAATTGATGGGAAATTGGGATAGAATTATATTGGTTCCTGTTTTAATTAGGACCTCAGTTGGTATTTATTCTAAGGGTTTGTTTTATACTCTGGACCAAGTATAAACCATTGCACTATGCTGAACATTCCCAAGTGATGTTATTAACACCAGGAATCTAGATGGGTCTTTTTGATGTTTTTATTGATCATAATTGCTTAACCAGCTTACTCTTGTTTTATGAACTAGTGTACTTTAAAAACTTTCAAATGCTAATAATGTAATGGCTATATTTCATATAATGTTGCCCTGCGGGAAGTATGTTTGATGCATGTTGAAAGTTGCTTTGTGTTTTTCAGTTCTTTTACCTGTTTCAAACATTGCTTATCTTGACTTGGATCCATGTCAGCTTGTCTTATCTAGTTATCATAGACCAGTTATTGTATCTAGAGAATTGGCTGCTGGTGCTAGAATGAAGATATACATAACTCTATAAGGGAATTTTTGCATATATATACATCTTAAAATTCCCTTATTTGTGTATTTTAAAAAGTTGAAATGTATATATACCTGTCTAAAAATGTTTGAAAGTTAGATGTCTACCCTTCATGTCTTGTTGTAGTTGTAAGCTTAGTTTGACTGGGATGAAAGGAAGCTTCGCTTCAGACTGAATAATTTCCGATTTATTATATGCATTTTCTTGAAAAATTTAAGTGGTATTAGTAAAATTCTGTGCCAATATTGTAGGTTTGTTATATTTTTTTTTAACAAAAGGATAATAACTAGGCACCTTCGGAGGAGCATATATGCAAAAATCTATAAAGGAATTCAAGCTAATATATATAGCACTGTCACATTTTTTGAGGAATATTTATGCATATTTCACTTTTTGAAGGATAAATGAGCAAGAAGCACTTCCAAAGGGTATGTTTGCAAAAATCTCTTATTTTCTTAAAATCTAGCTTTTGGAACATAACATGGCCACTCCATCTTAAACAGACCTGTTTAGCAAGTTCATCCATTTTGACAAAAAGATGATCAGTGTCAGATGATTTCATACATTATGCCTGGTCCAACCGATAGGTCTACTATAGCCTTGTCTTGAGAACATCTAGGACCAAAGAAGTGGCCAAGGTGCTGGTTTTGCATGATGCAAAACGTGAAACTAGTAGACGCAACCAAGTAGATGATTATGAGCTTGAAGAAGCAAGAGTAAAATGGATGAATGCAAGCCATACTACAGTCATTTAGGGAACATATGGATGGCTATTATTAGTTAAAATTCAATAGAGGACTTATCCAATGAGTAGAAAATATATTTTTGATGTACTTGTGAGTAATTGTTGCCCCTCGCCTGTGGCGTAACCATTTTTCTTATAACATCTGTGTGCAGGTTGTTGGGACCCTCTTTACACACCATCAGAAATGTTTATTGGTTGATACCCAAGCTTCTCAAAATAACCGAAAAATCACTGCTTTCATAGGAGGTCTTGATCTTTGTGATGGCCGCTATGATACGCCGCAGCATAGAATTTTTTCTGATCTTGACACTGTATTTTTGAATGACTTTCACAACCCCACATTTGCCGTAAGTATATTTCTCCATCTTTAAAGTTCTTATCTCCTTTTTTCAATGTACCTTGCCGAACTTGTTTAGTTAGGTAGACTTCAGGTTTTGAAACAGCGAGTTTACTCTGAAAATTGGAAAGCTAGGCATATTAGATTATCAGCTTCCAACAAAATTGCCTTGGTATTGCCTCACTGTGCATTTTTAGTCTTTTTCTTGTCAAAATATGTAATATGTGATAGGAGGCATTTGAAATTTGCATACACATTGCTAAAGTAGTTTATCAATCACAGAACATACTAAAAACACAAGTAATGTAATGGTCTCTTGAAACTATAGCTCGTTCTGTTTGGATACTTGCTATTGAATTGACTTAATATTGGTATGCATGCATTGCATTGGAATGTGGATATGATTGTCAGGCATGTACACTAGATAGTTGCCAGAAGTACGCACATTAGCAGGGTGAGAGAGATACATTAGGATGTCCACATATGTTCATCAGGTGTATAAATTGTAATAATAAAACTATGTGATTATAGAGGTCAATCAAACTTTTTGTGACTTGGGAACAATTGCATGTACAAAAAAGTCCACATGAACTTGTTTATTATATTTTTTTGGACAAGATTTTTTTTTTTTTTTTAAAAAGTCTCCAATACTTTGAAGATATGTCTTAGTACTTCAATGTTCTCATATGACTTTCTTATTTACAAAATTCAATTGCTGTACTGCATGCTTGGACAGAAGTGTCATCTTGTTGACATTACAATTGATGTCAGATACCTCTTTTGGACACCTGAGACATGAATGTTCAATTCATAAATGCCAACTAACTCAAAAACCTGCTGATATTTTGTGGTTATTACTTCTTAATTTTGCAACTGTGCATGCTTTATTATTGTTAGTGGTCTGTAAATGTAGTTCATACACACCAATATGATATACAAACACGTGCGCACATGTAATGAGTGATCAAGCTAGTGGATGTGATAACTGGAACAACTGAAGAAATAATTTTTGTTACTGACATGTGTCCACATATTAAGTTCATTTTTATCCATTCTATGAGTCCAGCAGGCCACTTGTATGTGTTCCTATTGTAATGAGATGAGATTTTAAACTAGCACATGCTTTCTCCCCTTTGGTTATGTGCAGGCAGCAACAAAAGGCCCAAGACAGCCGTGGCATGATTTACACTGCAAACTTGAAGGTCCTGCTGCATATGATATTCTTACAAATTTTGAGCAGCGCTGGCGGAGGGCAACAAAATGGCACGAGTTTGGGAAGCGTTTTAGAAAAATATCTCACTGGAGTGATGATGCACTAATAAAGCTAGAACGCATTTCGTGGATACTGAGTCCTTCACCTACCGTACCAAATGACGATCCAAGCCTTTGGGTTTCCAAGGAAGAAGATTCTGAAACTTGGCATGTACAGGTTGTATAACAATCTGCCATATGCAAATCCTCTCTTGACTCTATTTTTACTTAAAGAAAACTGACTAATTTTCTGCAATGTGTTAGGTTTTCCGATCTATAGACTCTGGATCAGTGACAGGATTTCCCAAGGATGTTCATGAAGCTTTGGAGAAGGTTAGCCTGCTGCCATGCTTCATCAATTGACTATCAAGTAACTACTACTTTTTGTGTGCTTGATCATGCTTAATCCCATGTTTGTTTCTATAAAATTCTAGCAAGTATTTGTTAGGCCCAGTACTGTTAAAAAACTATATGTTAGGTCTAAGTTACTAATCAGGTTTCTATTAAGTAATAATTTTGTGGACTACTGCAGAACCTTGTTTGTCGAAAGAATCTGGTGATTGATAAGAGCATCCATAAAGCATATGTAAAGGCAATCAGATCTGCACAACACTTCATTTATATCGAAAATCAGTATTTTCTTGGTTCATCTTACGGTTGGACATCCTACAAAAATGCAGGTTTGGAACACTTTGTTTCAGTGTTTGTATTCCATTAAGCAGTCCTCTTTTCTGAAGTATAAGATGCCACTTCTCTAAATGTTATGACCTCAAACTAGGGAACATTTTTATGAACTAACATGTTAAATTTTTTCCTTAACATCTATTCCTAAATAATGTAATGCCTCCAATTAGCATCATGACTAACAGTTGTGTTGCTTTTGCATCACCTTCAATTGATACATCGAGATTAGGTAGTTATCTTGGTGTAATCAGACATTTTTGTTTGAATATCTAGTTAGCTGACCTTTATGCATCATGTGTGACTTATTAATGTTTTGTTTTCGCCATCTTAGTTTCTATTGAGCTCTATTTTTACTGGTATCTTTTGGCTTCTGAAAATCGAAGTTGATTGCTTCTCTAGTCACATATTGAAGACAAAAATATGAGAAAGAAAATCTATACGGTTCCAAAGAACTCTTGACATAAGTTAAAAATCACACTAAATAGTAAATGTATAGAATAACATGCATGCATAATATTCTAGTATCATCATTTTTGGTTGTTTAGCTTTATCAGATTGAGGTTGTGCTTTAATCTTCTGATGGTGGTGCTTCCTGGAATTTAACCAAGTTTTTGTTTATTCTTACTTCCAAGTCAAGTATATCTATTTGTGTGTACAACTCTTGATAAAAATTGATAACATTGTTATCATTCTGAAGTGAACCTTGGAGAGCAAGTGCTTGACAATTACTTATTTTTATTTTGGAGCAAAGTATTGGACATATGTGGTTACAGGGGAATCTTATTCCATTACTTAGCAGCAAGATTTGCTGTACTGATCGGTACTAGAGCATACCCGACCGCACCGAGGCCGAACCGGTATGTGGTACAGAAGGGAATACCCATGCTTGGCATGCCGAACCAACTTTTGTATCAGGCATACCAACATTGTAATAGGATGGTGCTGGTATGGGGTCCGGTACCGAGACAGCTAATCTTGGTTAATGGTAAGGAGTCCATGCATTGAACACTTGGCAACAATGCACCAAATAAGTCATGATGTCTAATATAACTAAAGATATTGGTTTATATAATACTTCATACATGCAATGCAATGATTTGTATGTTATCATGCTCCATATGTTGCATGATAAGGCCATAGCCAACTGCACTTGTGCATTTGGGCTATTGCCCTTAATGATGGATAATTATATTATCATAGTTATCTTTTATTGTTGGCCTTTTTCTAAGTAATAATGGGTTTGACACCATCCTATTTTAGTTCATTATATGTCTAAACTGGCTACATTTTTACCCTTGTAGTAGTCCTACCCTTTTCTTGTGGGGAGGGTTTTATGCCAGGGTCATTTGCCAGGTTAATCATATTAGATAATTATTTTAATTGCGACGCACTCTTGATGTGCTAATTGAAGCGTAATGAGAAGATATGGTACAAATTTTGTGCTGTTATTTGTTTAAAATGGAATTACCAAAGATAAATCAGTAGGTATTGTTGGTAGCCTTGTTCAGAGGTTGGAATAAATATGCAAAGATGGGATATCTTATCTTGTTCCCAATTTGCGGTTACTTCATACCATGTATGGTTGGAGCCCTCAACTTATGTATAATACATGTCATTATCAGACTTAGGCATGCAAATATGGAAGCAAGAGTATGTTGAGCACATTACAGCAAACTAGTCCATTGCAAGTTTCAACGAGTACAAGCAATTGTAAATAAGATAGACTCTGAGGCAGATAGGTGCTAATTTCAGTTTTAAGGAGTTTTTATTATATTTTGTCTTCTAAAAGGTTTCTTTGTGATGCATGGCATAAGAATATATAATAAAAGAAGATATCATGTACAATTCAGAAAAAGTTGTGTGCGTGTGCCACTTTGAATAAGGGTGTCAACAAGCCAAGTTAGTTTGGCTACCTCAAAAGGAAGATGTTCTATGAGCACAGATTGTGATAAATTTTGGGTTCATTAGCAAGGCTCAAGCCTTTGATTGGGTTCGATTAACAAAACAATCCATGCAGAACTAGGTTGGGCTAGGCTCTGATCAATATTTGTCACTTGTGTAGAAGTGGCATGCTATTGGGCTATAAACATCCATACATCCATTAATGTTGACTTGTTTTATTGATGGTTTTTTTTTTGTGATATTAAATTACTAGTTTTAAAAGTTATGGTTGCTTGGAATTAAATCAAGCTTGATAACTATCAATAGTAGGAATAGTTTTATTGATTTAGTATTAAAAAAAAAACTTTATACAGCCTCCTTATAGGAGATACAAGAGATAATATAGAGCACAATAATAGGAGCTAATCGTTGCTATAGCTAGCCTACAACCAGACTTTCCTAATTTACAAGAGTTGACTAAATCTATACAAAATAAAACAACTAAAGAAAATTTTTTAATAATGGTAAGATAATTATAGCAAGAAAATCTTCAATATCAGCAATGATTTGAAAATAATTTAGCCAAATCTTCAACACTCCCCCTCAAGCTGGCTTGAAGATATCTTTCATTCCTAGCTTGCTAATCGAATTGTCAAATTGCTTCTTATATAGTTCCTTTGTAAGTATATTAGCAATCTGATTGGTGGTTGGAATGTAAGGCATGCAAATTAGCCCATTATCGAGTTTTTCTTTAATCAAGTGTTTGTCTACTTTCACATATTTTGTTTTGTCATGAAGAACCGGATTATGAGCAATTGAAATCGCTGCTTTGTTATTGCAGTATACTTTCATGGGTGATAGATCAGATATCTTCAAATCTTCTAATAATCTTTTAATCCACATTACTTCATAAATCCCATGTGCAACCGATCTAAATTCAACCTCTGCACTACTTTTAGCCACCACATTTTGTTCCTTGCTTCGCCAAGTATCAAGATTTCCTTCAACAAAGGTGCAGTAGCCAGAAGTTGATCTTCTATCAGTTATATTTCTAGCCCAATCTGCATCAGTGTAGACTTGAACTTGTAGATGTCCATATTTTTCTAAACAATTGGACCTTTCCAAGAGTCCCTTTTAAGTATCTTAAGATTTTGTACACAGCATCAAAGTATTCCATTCCTAGTGAATGCATGAATTGACTAACCATGCTTACCGCACAAGCTATATCTAGACATATATGAGACAAATAAATTAGTTTTCCAACAAGTCTTTGATGCTGCTCCCTATTCACCACATCTTCAAGTTTGGTAGATTGTAGCTTTAAGTTGGGTTCAATTGGTGTTTCAGCAGCTTTACAACCAAGTAAAGCTATCTCACTAAGCAAATCAAGTATATATTTACGTTGATTGACAAATATACCTTTCTTAGATCTAGCGAATTCCATCCTAAGGAAATATTTTAACATGCCCAAGTCCTTGATTTCAAAGTCATCAACAAGTCTTTTCTTCAATCTTTCCAGTTCAGCATTATCATCACCTGTCAAGATTATATGATCCACGTAAACAATCAAGATAGCTCTTTTCCCTTCATTTGAATGTTTATAAAACATAGTATCATTTGCTTGACTTTGAGTGTAACCATGGCTTTTTACAACTTTCCCAAAACGTTCAAACTAAGCTCTTGGGGATTGTTTGAGGCCATACAAAGATTTTTTTAATCTACAAACTTTGTCTTTACGAAACCTTTCCTCGAACCTAGGTGGTAGACTCAAAAAGACTTCCTCTTCCAAATCTCCATTTAAGAAGGCATTTTTTATATCCAATTGATGTAAGGGCCAATTAGAGTTCACAGCCAAAGATAGGAGAATCCGAATTGAGTTAACTTTTGCTACTGGAGCAAACATTTCTTGGTAATCAATCCCATAGGTTTGTATAAACCCTTTTGCCACGAGCCTTGCCTTGTACCTTTCTATGCTACCATTGGCCTTGCACTTTACAGTAAACATCCATTTGCACCCTACTATCTTCTTATCCCTTGGCAATTAAACTACTTCCCAAGCACCGGTTTTTGTAAAAGCATTCATCTCTTCCATAACTGCTAACTTCCAATTTGAATCATCTAGTGCTTCCTGAATGTTTCTTGGAGCAAACATGTGAGAGATTGTAGAAGTAAATGCTCTATGGTTATTAGAGAGTCTTTGGTAAGATAAATATTTGGCAATAGGGTGAATGGTACATTTTCTAGTGCCTTTCCTGAGGGCTATAGGAAGATCAAGATCTGAGGGCTCATTGTTAGAAGGTATAATGGGAGAAGGAATTGAAAAAATAGGATTACCTAGAGTGTGTAGTGGACCATCACTTGGAGATTTTGGTTGATCTTATGCTAAAGTAATAGGCAGGTGTTCACCATTTTTATGAGTCTTTCTAGCATAAATCAGAAGTTTATCTTTTTGTAGTATTTCTCTCCCTATTTGTGATACATCTATACTTGGCAATGGTTGACAAAAATTTTCTTTATTTCCAATATCCTGAACAGCTTTCTCCTGAGTTTGTGTTTTAGAAAAAATAGAAGTGGAATTGGGAATTATATTAGGTAGAAGAATAGGAATGTTCCAAAAATTGACTTTTTCTCTCTCTTTCTCCCCCTAAATATGATCTTTGCTGAAGTAAGGTTGATTTTCCAAAATAGAAACATCCATACTTAAATGGACTTTTCTAGTGTGAGGATTATAACACTTGTATCCTTTCCTATTTGGAGCATAACCTATGAAAACACATTTTTCAGCTCTAGGATCAAGTTTAGATCGAAATTTGTCAAGTATGTGAACAAATACCGTGCACCCGAAAACTTTTAATGGCAAATCAAGTATATTCTAGATTCTAGAGAAGTTTTTTTGGGACACTCTAAAGGTGTGACAAATTTTAAAACACGAGCAGGTATCCTATTAATCAAGTATGATGCCATTAAAACAGCTTCTTCCAATAAATATTTTGGAATATACATAGAAAACATGATGGCACGGGCCACTTCAAGTAAATGTTTATTTTTTCTCTTAGCAATTTCATTTTATTTAGGAGCATAACAACATGTAGATTGATGTTGAATTCCTTTTTCTTTCAAGAAATTTTCCAAGCACTCATTAAAATATTCCGTTTCATTATTGGAGGGAAATATACTGATTTTTGTTTTTCCACCATGCTGTAAAAATCTTTGAATAGTTTTTTCACTTCAAATTTTTCACTCATTAAGTAAATCCAATATAATCGTGTATGATCATCTATAAAAGTCAAAACATTTTTTTTCAGATAAATTTATAACCTTTAAAGGCCCCCAAATATCACTATGAATTAAATAGAATAGTTTAGAAGCACGATAGGGTTTTGAGATATAAGTAGAACGATGGCTTTTTGATAAGTGACAACTCTCATAGTGAAAAGATGAACAATCCAAATTTTTAAATAAAGTAGGAAATAAATGTTTAAGATAAGGAAAACTAGGATGTCCTAGTCTAAAATGCCAAAGCATTATTTGTTCATAAACAGAATTTGAACTAATACTATTGAAATCTTGAGCTTTTTTATTACTGAAGGAGTCATCATCAAAATAGTAAAGATCATCTATCATCCTGGCACTGCCTATCATCCTCCCCGAGCTCTGGCCTTGTAATTTACAATGAGAATCAAAGAAGAAACACGACAATTAGAATCTTTGGATCGTTTACTCACGGATAAGAGATTATAGGCAAGTTTAGAAACATGGAGATCAGATTTAAGATCTATATTCTCTGAGAGTTTGATTAAGCCTTTCCCTGCAATAGGTGAGAAACGACCATTGGCAATTCTAATTTTTTCATTACCAGAACAAGAAGAATAGATATTAAATAGATGAGAAAAACTGGTTATATGATCAGATGCTCCTGAATTAATGATCCAAGGAGTAGAATTTGAACAAGATAAAGCATTAAAGTCACTACTTGTTTAAGCAAGATAAACACTAGGCATACCAGATGAGAAATTGAATTTTAACAGTTTAGAAAGATGATCCATCTGCTTTTGGCTGAAAACATTGGTCTCAGCTGCATTAGTTGTGAAGGCCTCCTCTCTTCTTTCTTCCGAGAAGTCTTCTTTAATAGGAGAGAGCAGTTGTCTGCCAATAATCCTCCTCCTAACCTCACTAAACTCAACATTGAGTTTAGTAAAGACTCGAATAGCAGGGGACTTGGATGAACTGTCTGACAATAGAGACAAAAAATAAGAAGCTACACAAGGGTGTTCACAGGAGCAAAATATTATCCTGCTGTGATACCATATCAATAGTAGGAATAAATTTATTGATTTAGTACAAACAAAAAAATTTTACACGACCTCCTTTTTATAGGAGATATAAGAGATAATACAGAGTACAGTAATAGAAACTAATCACTACTACGTTAGGCTACAACCAAACTTTCCTAATTTACAAGAGTTGACTAAATCTGTACAAAATAAAATAGCTAAGAAAATCTTCTAATAATGGTAAGATAATTATAGCAAGAAAATTTTCAATATCAGCAATGATTTGGAAATAACTTAGCCAAATCTTCAACAATAACACATGAACCAACCTAATTCAAACCTCAACCATTAAAAACCAAAGGAGTTGAGCCAAAGCTTGAGCCTAGGCAGGAAGAAGTAAGACTTAATAATGAAAGATCCAACTCAGTTAAGTTTCAGCCCCAAAGCCAGCTCAAAATAATTTAGCTTAATTTATTGAGACTCTAGCATGGAATTTCCAAATTTGGTAATGTTTATTTGGAATAGCTGTGAAGGTGGATTTGGTTGCAAAGCAGGCATGCTTGGTCTATTTCTGAGTGTCAGAATCTAGAAAGTTTACTCTTTTAATGAGTTGTGGCAAAGTTTTTTCATTCCTTTATCTGCTTTCCCAAGTTTTATGGCAAGCTTCTGTCCTGGCCATAGTTTCCTTGGCGACGACTTCAGATTCAGGGCCATTCATTTGTTGTTCATGTGCCTTGATGAATCTATTCCTTGATCTAGAAAGTCTATGTCATAGAGACAGGACAATGCTTCCCAGCAAATGGGAAGTTTACAAAGAGAGCTGACAAAGCCTTATCTATAAAATAATATGAATTTATTGACAGATGACCATCTGTTGGTTTTCTTTCTTAACAGCTTTTCTAAGTTGCCATTTGTTTTTAACATCTCGCAATCAATTTTTTGCATAATAATGTTTATTCTGACCAATGATAACAGTTAAGGAGCAAGGCCATATTATGGATAATGATGTATGTGTTTTGTAGTATTTACTACTAGTATTATTTTATTGTATTCATGGTTTGCCGTACCATCCCATATCATCCAGTATGAGGCATACCATACCGTACCGAACCGCATAACAAGATTATAGTAGAATGGTACTGGTATGGGTCCTAGTAGCAAGACAGCAAATCTTGATTGTATTATTATATACCGAAGTTTCTTACTTTATATCTTTATTGGCATATAAATTAATGAAATATTATCAAGTATTACAGATCCGCTTATCAAGCAGTTATCTATCTTGGTTCTTTGCTGGCCTTTGCAGTAGAGAATTTTTGGACCTCCATATGTTCCACTAAAATTGCAAGATTGGTTTTGGTGTATGTCAAAATGTAATTCTAAATATTTTCTGCTTGAATAATCTATTAAAGCTTATGTACTTACAGCTTTGTTTGTCATCAACAGATGCTGATAATTTGATACCAATGGAATTAGCCTTAAAGGTTGCTAGCAAAATTAGAGCTGGAGAGCGATTTGCAGTGTACATAGTTATACCAATGTGGCCTGAAGGAGTCCCAACTGCTTACTCGGTTCAAGAAATTCTTTTTTGGCAGGTAGTATTCCCTTTTAAAAGGCATATATATTCTATTACCATTCTTAAATGGAATTCCTAAACTACATAGTTATAGTTATACCATTATACTACTTATACAAATGTAAGGAAAGATGAAGAGACTATATGTATATTTTAGTAGAATCTTATAAGGGGAAGTTTGAGCCTGAATTTTATCAGCGTCTAATTATGAAGAACTGTTGGAATTAACAAATTCTGCTATTTATTATAATTTGAAAGTTTAAGTAGCCTAACGAGCACAATACCATGTTTTTACCTGTGTACCAATTGGACACATAAGGCATGGTGTTGATAATTAGAACACAAAAATTATGGCCGTTCGCATAACTCGATCGATGCGCTTGGATATTTTGCCTTAATTAGAATCTACTTCATAAAAGGGGGAGGCCCAGCCACAAGGCTCCCGCCATTTCAGTGTTAGGGAAAGGTCAAATGTCCATCAACCGACACCCATATGCCAAGAGACTTTTTCCGAATTTCAAACACGTGACCTCTGGGTCATGGTGGAGCAATCCTACCATCGTGCCAAGGTCACAATAAGAATCTACTTCATGACATCATAGTTTTGCATCCTGTAACTTCTTGTTCGATACGTAGCAAGGTTTGCTGTACCAACCCGTACGACCAGATACCTGGTCTACTGCACCATTACTAGTAAAGTACTAATGTGGTATCAGGGCTCCATACAAATGCCGTATGGACCAATGGTACAGCTGCGGTCTCACATTCCAGCAGCACAGCATGTGTTGTTAAAGGTATATACCATACCAACCCGTTGAATTGATAAACTATTGGAATAGTGCTCGGTACCAGGAAACCTTGTTAGCTAGGAAATTTTAAATCATTCTTTTTAGGTGATGGATCATTATCACAATAAGAATTTTCTTCAAGTTGTGGCCCATATTTTTGCACCAGTTTGTATTTTTACATGCACCCACACGCAAGTGCTACACTTCTCTCGAAAGCACCTGGTATCTGTCCTGTGAGCTCATCATATGAGTTGCTTTTTTGTGTTGATACTTGAGAGTGAAGAATCATCAGTACCATGTGTGACTTGACAACTGATGGAGCATCTTTTTAGTTCTGGCACCAGCTACAATTGGATAAAAATGAGGTCATTCACCGTATGACAAGAAATTGATATGACCCACCAATTCTCTGCTTGGGTATCTTTCTCCCATCTTTATTTTTCATGTTAAAACGGTCGTAACTTTTGGCTGCGGACCTTGCAGGGCCAGACCATACGGATGATGTATGAAATCATTGGACGGGAGCTCAAATCCATGAATGTTGAAAATGCACATCCACAGGATTACCTGAATTTCTACTGTCTTGGCAACAGGGAAGAATCGCCCAAGGACGACTTGCCATCGGATGATCAACCTTCTGAAAAAAGTGCAGCGGTATTGGATATAAGTAACTTAATTTTGTGTCGAATCCTGCTCTTTGGCTTTCTGCTTTCTTTTTTCTTCACGTACTTGCAATATCCTCATTCATGTTATTCATATGCAAATATTTATTGGCTTGCGTAGGACGACTTTTTATTATATTGCATCAAGATGCACATATGTTGCTGTCGATGATCCACCTTGTTAGCGCAAATAATGCAGGAACTTCTTGGTATACCAAGAGTTATGGGCATGCGCATGTGTCCATATTTGCTCTTTTCTATTCTTTCCAGGAAAGTTCTAAACTATCACGAGCCCTGATGAACAACCCCGAAATATCTTAAACAAGTGCTAACCTGATTTTTCATCTGGGCTATGCGAGTTTAGCGTTTTTCTCCTTTTCAAGTAGTAGCTGTGACCAGATTATTTTTTGTTAGGTTTCCCATTCATATTATTTTCTCACTCTGTTTTCAAATGTAATCAGGCCCTTTGCCAGAGATACCGACGGTTCATGATTTATGTTCATGCAAAGGGAATGATAGTAGATGATGAGTATGTGATTCTGGGTTCTGCCAACATCAATCAGAGATCTCTTGCTGGTTCGAGAGATACTGAAATAGCCATGGGTGCATACCAGCCCCATCGTACATGGGTTGAGAAGAAAAGACATCCGCGTGGCCAGGTTGGTGTCATTCTTCTCATCTTTTTGCTTTTCTGTATCATTGAATTGCCATCGCAGATCAGTAAACAAGTACGTGCTTTCTGCAATCATTAGTTGGAACAACTATATCATGCATCCAACTATATGTAATTTTCTTTGATATTCCTTCGATCAATTAAAATATGCATTGTTATCTATGACATTAATTTGTTACTGAAGCACGATAGGTCATGTTTGTAAGTTGGACAAGACATCTCTTTGTAGAAGAAAATGCACCGTGATCTCTGTGGTAAAGAGCACCATGCAAAGAATGCAATCAAAAGTTGATGTGGTCTTCCATGAAGATTTCATTTCGGTTGAAGGATATCGAGCCTGACCTTTGAGCCTGCCAATACGAAAGTTGAGGTTCCTAGCCTCAACATCCAGAATCACTGGAATGCATACATTCGCTTTAGTTTTCATGGATCTTCATACATAGGTGCAGCCCTAGTATGGCGTGTTATTCTTTGCGGGTGCATGCTCTATGTTCTAGTGAAACACCACCAAGGTTCACTATGCTAGAACCAGCCATCCTGGCTTGGAACCACCACAGAAGCTGTTGATGAAAACCATGGCAAATCCAGCAACCCATTGGAGATTACGGTTGAGTTAAATTTGTGTGGCAAGATATTAATTCCAACACCCTTTGTGGTATTTTTATGCGAAAGCATGTACAGAGTGATTACATTGAGATTGGACTATCTTCACATATTCTAAATGTATTTTCGTAGAAATGATGGAAATTTGTGATGCAGGTATATGGGTATAGGATGTCACTGTGGGCCGAGCATCTAGGCATTGTAGATGACCTCTACAAAGAGCCCAGCAGCCTGGAGTGTGTTAAATTTATGAATGGGATAGCCGAAGAGAACTGGGCGAGATATGCAGCAGAGGAAGTGAGATCATTAACAGGACACCTTCTCAAGTACCCAATCAAGGTGGAAGTCGATGGTAAGATTGGTCCCCTGCCCAACCAAGAGTGCTTTCCTGATGTTGGTGGTAAAATCTTAGGAGCACCTACTTCTCTCCCTGATACATTGACAATGTAGCATCCCCATGGCTGATGAGAACATGAAAGAACAAAGGGGGGAAACAGTTATCCCTGTCTGAAGAAGAAAAGATAAAAAAGGACAATGTAGTATTCCCAATCTAAACTATTGTTCAGAAGCTAGGTACCATAAGGTTTCTTTGATATTGGAAATTCGGTAGCTTTCTAGTCCCTTGTTGGACGTTGTTTGTGTGGGAATAGAGTTTTGTTAAGACTTGTTGCTTCTTTGCATCCTCCCAATGTAATCTATGCTATGAAAGGATGCGATTAATAGAATGAATATTGCATTCAATTTGTAATCTTGAGTGCTTACTTTACTTCAGACTCTCAAAGCTTGCATCGCTCATTTGATATGAATTTCTTGTGAGAATTAATAAAGCCAATTTCTTGCGGGTAAGCAACAGAAACCATGATCTCGTTTGTAAACTATGTACGTCAAATGCAGAGCATTGGAGTCCTGGAAGATACTTTGCAACGATGAGGCCAATGCTGGCCATGTTCGTTGAATCCTATCCATCTCCAGAATTTAATTTTGCTATACGCGGTGCTTATCATCAAACTTTTCTGCACCCACAGAGAGGGGAGGGAGGGAGGGAGGGAGGGAGGGAGAGAGAGGGGGGGGGGGGGGCGATGCCATGCTTAAAGATAATGGATTAGATATCACAAAAACGAAGAACACGCTGGCCTCCTTTAGTAACTCGATGGAAATATGGTACTTCAGTATCTTCTCATCCATCCACTCTCATCATGACTAGAAATCACCACCAATTCAAGCAACATTAAAACGAACCATAAGGTACAAGGCACCACAACCTAATTAACGGTCACTTTTCCCACCATCCCAGCACCCTGGTGAGGAGAACAATAGAAGGTGTAGGTCCCCTTCTCCTTCAAGGTCACAGTGTAGGTCTCCCCCGGGCCATTGAGGAGGTCCTCCTCGCTCATGGAGATGGCCGATGCATCGACACCCGATGGGATCTCATCCTCATCGAACACGACATTGTGGGGGAACCCTGCGTTGTTCTTGAACACGATCGCCTCCCCTGAAGCAACCGAGAAGTCGCTGGGGACGAAAGCGAGCGAGCCATCGCTGCCTCCAAGGAGCACATCGATGGCCAGAGCATTGCTCGCCAGCATTGCGCTTGCTGCGGTGGCTGCGACCGCCACACCGACCTCCTTGAGAGATGCGCGGGGTGAAACGGCCATTGCAACCGGCGCCTTCGACCCCGTGGCAGCGCTGCTGCTGGCCCGTGCAGCGGCTGTGCCGGCCTTCAGGCCGGTGAAGGAGGGGATGGTGACTGCTGCCGCGGTCAAGCTGGCCATTGCTTGGCTTCTCTCTCTTTGATACCTGACTGTGGTGGGAGATGATACTGCTGAAATGGTTCTAAGGCTTCAAGGGGAGGTTTAAAGGATTGCACTGATATATATATTTATATGCAACAAAGGTGTGTATGAGGAGGGGAGAGATGGTTGGTGGCCGAAGTTTGTGAAGGATGAGTAGAGGATTGTACAAATGAGTGGCAGAGAGAGGGAGAGTTATCTTGTGGACCTTCATCTACTGGCTGGATAGGGTGAGAAGATATTGTCTGACACGGCACTGGTATGTGGTAGGAAACGAAAACTTTGGATTGGATGGACCATGGAGGGCTTTGGAACAGTGCTGGAGAATGGAGATAAAAACGGGAAAAGAATATCTCAGACGCCTTACTAGTATTTTATGGAGTCCATATCTGGCAGCAGAATTCCGAACTTGGAGTGGGTGATTGGCAAATGGCGACGGAACTATCTACGTGTCAGAACCGCGACCACAGAGCCACCTCATCCTGAGTTCAACTGAACCAAGGATGCACTCGACGGCTCACTATACCTAGAACTGCAGCTACTAAAAATTTATGAAATTTTGAGAACGAGCGGCTAAAAGCTTGAGAATAACCTTTTTCTTACAAAGAAAAATTGGCCAAAAAGTAAAGGAAAGGAAAATCACAGTTTTCAAATCTCAGCCCCTTTTGTTTTAATACCCTAGGTCCAAATGTTATGCGCATATTATATTATTGCCCACGTCGCACTTGTTTTTAAAAAAGAGCACACTTAAAAATATAAAAAATGACCATTTAGTTCACAAGATTTTTTTTTAGAAAATAATTTTATGAAAATATGATTTCGACATTTTTGATTGACCATAAAAAAAATGATTTATTATAAAATAATTTATATTTGATTAAATATTTATTTTTTAAAAAAAATAATATAAAATATCTATTAAACATTTAGCAAATATAAGACCATCCCAAACTTTATATAAATAATTATATTATATTTATATTTATATAAATATAATATTAATATATTATAATAAAATATTAGATTATAATAATTTATTATATTAATATAATAGTAATATATATTAATGTATATTAATATAATATTAATATTTTAATATAATAATTTATTAACAAAGGTATAAATATAATGTTAAGTATAATATTATATTAATATAAATACTAATATATTCACATAAATACTATATTAATATTAATATTAATATTATATTAATATAAATATTAAAATAATATTAATATATTATAAATATTATTATATTTATATTTATATAAATATTATACTATATTAATATAAATATTAAAATAATATTAATATAATATTATATTAATATTTATAAAAATAATAATTAAATAATATTTTAAAAAAATTTATGCTCCACAACCATATATTTACAAAATGACATCATCCTTACTATTTTTAATTTAAATCTTAAAAAATATCTTAAAAAAATAATTTTCATCTCATGAAAAATTCCAAAATCCATCATCCAATGAATTTTTATTTTTCATAAAATATAAAGATCATCTTCCAATAAAAAGAATTATTTTTATTTTTTCTTCTCTTAAAATTCTAATTAAATAAGACTTTTTTTATTTTTTTTAAATTATTATTTTTTTCCTCCACCTCACCAAGCAAGTCTAAAAAAGATGCATGCTCGATCCCACCGCGCTATATATTCTGTCTTTCCCCGCGTGTATCTCACGCATCTCCCTGGAACGGAAAATAATCTCGAAGGATATGAGTTATCTTTCCGTACAATACTCTTCAAGTTCCCTTCTTTGAATGGAAGTCTTAAATCTAAAAATTTCTAATTAAGGTAAATTACCACCTACCAAAACTGATGTGAATTTGCAGCACATGCAGCTTCCCCACCGGGGGACAAAAAAAATTACTCCGTTTTGTCTCAGAAAGAAAAAAAAAAAAAAAAAAAAAAGGAGGGCGAGCGGATAAATTTAGATTTTTTTTATCTATCCTTTCATCAAATTCTGTTTTAAAAAAAAAAAAAAAAAGGATCGAGAGGAAGTTAATTAGTAAAAAAAAAAAATCAATATTTTATTAAAATTTGTAAGATGTATTTCTTATTTCTTATGCTAAATATATAATATTTTTTATGATTTTATATAGACATTTTCTGTTTCTTGAATTGTATAAATCTTTGTCAATTGTTTCCAGCCCTCAATTCTTGTGTTGTCCCTCGCCGGGGGGAAAGTTGAAGCAAATTCTGGTTGCAAAACTCCCAGTCCAAATAACCTGGTCAAAAAATGTAAATCCATTTGACCATTTATTTGACATAAACTTGCACCTACCCACCAACTTAACTCATTTAAATTTTCGCTCGTGAATTATATATTATATAGACAAATATAAAATAAAGCAAACCATAGCATGCAAATAAAACAAATGAAAATATTATACCTAACTTGGGAAGGTATCATTACAAGCAACCCTCCCCCAACCCCACCACCCCCTCCCACCCCCACCCAATCATTCATTTATAAATAAGTTGATTTCAATTTAACTCATTTCCTTCTTTTTTTTTTTTGGCACACATGTCCAACCCCAATTTGAAAATAATCAACTAATACCAGCTTTCATGGAGGCGGCTGGCGAGTTTGCATAAGTTTTGCTGCACGATGACAATTGGATCGGATAGAATATAAATGAATCGGATGGGATGCGGATCGATTCAAAATTAAATTTAATATATTTATTAAATAAATTAAATTTTGAAATCCGAACATATTTCGTTTAATAAATAGATTATTCAATTTAACCAATTTAACATATTCATTAAACAAATAACTAGTTTATCCCATCAGATCCAACCTAATTATAAAACAAAAAAAATTACCAAAAAAGAGGAAAGGACTTTACCGGCAAGTACCTATCGCTCCGGGATGGTTCCCTCAACTACCTGACCTCAGATATGTCCATCCTCCTCTTCGACCTCCATCGCATAGTCGTTGTCAACCCGGAGGAGGTTCTTATCTGTGGTGGCTGCCCCAGAGACTCCTTCATTCTCTCCTGCCCTCCACAGCTACAGCCATCTCACCATTGGTAAGCCCAACGCCACCTAGCGCACGGAGGAGATGCCAATGCCCCGCACTATGGGCGACATGTTGCTGCCGCCCAATGTCAAGATGCTCATCATCAACGATGCCGGCAAGGGCTCCATAGGATTGTTAAGCCCAACGCTACCTAGCGCATGGAGCAGATGCCAATGCCCCGCACTATGGGCGACATGCTGCTGCCATCCAATGTCGAGGTGCTCATCATTAACGACGCTGGCAAGGGCTGCTTAGGATTATGGCAAGCCAAGGACCCAACGCTCACACTACTGTTCTACTGTCCGAAGCTCACAAGAGGCCAACTGGCTCCGCATGCTGGCCCTCTCCACCATCCCGCGCATGTACCACTACAATCCTGCCGAACAGGGACATCCTCGTCGTCGACAGCAACCCAACAATGGTTACAAGTTCGTCATTCTGATGATATTGCCATCCCTCCGATGCCTCTCGAAACCCTAACCAAAAAAAAAAAGAAAAAGAAAACAAGAGAGAAGACTCTCGAAGATGGAGAACGAAAGAGCCTAGATTAAAATCATGACTCCTAAGCAATGGACCACATGCGCATCGATATATGCACTGATTTCAAATTTTAAACGGGATTTAGAATGTGACAGACTTTAGGACCTTAGGCAAGCTTTATAAATTTTTTTTATAATTTATTTTAGATGAATCATGGATACCTAATCTGACCCATCTATTTAATAAATTAATTAAATAGATCAAAAAATAAAAATTTAAATACGATCTGATTAATCAAATAGGTTAAATAAATTAATCTATTTATAATCTAAATTCATTTAAATCAAATTTAAATCTATTTAAGACAGATCAAATACAAGTCAAGTTGACGGGTCTCGCATCGTATCTTGCTGGTCCCAAAGACGGTATATAACATAACTTCACCAACCATGAAATTAAACTTATAAACAATATTTTTTTTCCGCAAAACAGAAACTTATAAGCAATATTATGGATTTGGCAAAAAAAAAAAAAAAACTACGGCCTCTCTCATAGCCAAATGGCAAAAAGATCTGGGCTTAACATTTCTATCATTTAATTATAGGATGCACATCAATAATCAATGAATGCAGCTTATCAAAGAAAACAACAGGATATGATCAGAAGCAAACTTTCCAACTGCAGTGGCGGCGAAGTACTTTATCACTCTTCAAGGCTTTAGTAGAGCAACAATTTACGAAGAGTCCGATTACGTGCGGCATCAACAGACTCGGAAAAGTATAGTTAACCCCACCTACCGGGCGATAGCCAAACACGGATACAAGAGGATGTAGAATGAATTGATCCATCAAAAAATAAACAGGTATCTCCAAGGGAGAGGAAAAAAAAAAAGAAAAAGAAAAAAAAAAGACAGGAGAATAATGAATAGATGAAGGATATCAGAAACAGTACCTGATTCTGGAGTAGCTCCAGAAACTTTCTTTACACTCTCTGACTGTGTCTGAATGCTGGTTACAGGGTGGATAACGTAGGATTATCCAGCTAACCAGCCAAACACCCCACAAAAGAAGAAGAAGAAGAAGAAGAAATGAACAATTTTATCTAGTTAATGGATCAAAAAACTAGATAACCCGGTTGAGTTATTTCAGAGGGCAGGTACTACAACTTTAACCATCACACCAGCCCGTCCAACCCCTTTCTCTACCATTTTTATACAAGAGTGACATTTTTTTTACCGTTTCTTTATGACCATCACTTCACTTTTTGTAATATGATATCAATGGCCGGTATTTGCTGGTTAGCAATCAAGGTGTGAACAGTACCCCAGACTAAAATTAGCCAAAAGATTGTTAATTATATGGCACCCAAATGCAACCTGTAAGTCATTCAAAATCAGGATATGATTGACAGCTCAGTTAGTTGCTTTTAAACATCACATCCGATCTTACACAACCATAAAGAGACCCAAATTCATTTTAAGTCAATTCATGGTGAGAGCCATGCTTCATAACCAACATGACAATGATGCCTACCAAATTCATTGTCTCTAGGTATGATTGAGACCAACAAATATGTTTTAGGCTCTCAAATATGCATTAGGCTTCTTTGTATCCTCCCAAAAAACCAAAATTGACAATGATAATCTCAGAAAAACAGAAAGAATGTAACTAGAAAATGATATATTACACTCTAATCATGACTACAACATTCTATTGTGAAAACTGTCACTTTTTTTCCTTATTTCAGTGTGAAACCACCAAAACAATACATTCAAAGGTCCCCGAAAAAGATGGTGTAACAGTGTCTAATCTGTTTTGTTGAATTATTTTATTTTTCTCCTAATAATGGCTAATACTTTTGGAATTTTTTTAATGATTTTCATATAGAAATTACCTAAGGTAGATCCAAGGCTACCAAAACTGAAAACTATTTGATTGGGTTAAAATTGATGCCAAAACTGAGTTTACAAGCCTGACAGTTTAAATGTAGATAGAACTCAAATATAATGGTTTTATTGAAAGATATTAAACAGACATGTTGTAAAAGCATTGCTGCATGGTCAATTCATAAGAAACTTCTAAGTTTTCAGATAACCATAACTGAAACGTCTGAATCATAACAGTTCGTCATCAGCTTGGAGGACAGATAGATAGATAGATATACAGCTTCCATCCACCAGCACCCTCATCCTTTCACTCCTCACTTTGCACTCTACTCGAGATATTTTGTAGAAACAAATTTCTATTATTTATAATTTAAGCCTATTGATAAGGTCTGAACACTCACTCATACAGCTTTTATTTTAAACAACAACAACAAACGATGTGAAATTGAATCCACCTTAATACAACATGGAATTTAAAAATGAAAAAACAAACAACATGAAAGTCCACTCACATTTCATGAAGAAACAATTTTCCAGAAGTTGAGTGTAACCACACCAAAACAAACTTAGATTCCATATTTCATCTAAGCTAACAGATCTAGGATCCATGATTCTAGCCAAAAGACACTAAAACCATGGCACAAGGCTGATAAGACCAAACTTTTGCGACTCCACTGATAATCAAATCTCAGCACCTTGTCCTTTTAGCATAATAAAATATAGGCTAGGTAAGTTTGGCAATCTAATTGTTAGCTCCAAAATAAACACACCTTTAACAAACAAGCGGGCATCCCTTCTTTGAAGAAACAATTGACTAACAGTACCCTAAAATTATTTCTTTTACTTTAGAATTCCTAATGTCCATCGGCAAACCAATTAACATGTGTGCTGTTAGGCAAGAACTAGCCCTCAACATTATGAAAGATGGCTTCCTTGGCCACCCGGGGGCCTCACACAGACCATTTTTCATCATAGCTGAGAAAGAATAACTAATCAATTTATACATTAGTTTACCATTAATTTACTGCATGTTATTTTATATGTTATATTTTAACTATCTTTTAGGTTTCTCCTTATATAATTATTTTAATGCATTGATTTTGGCCTGCCTTGACCTCTGCACACCCGCCAAGGTGACAAGCAGCCCCTGAACTGCCCATATGTTGCTTACAGTAATTAAAGAAAATGCATGAAACTTTTCAAGAGCATGAAGAATGTAGATCTTGAAGAAAAAAAGCCTTTCACTTTACCATCCTAACCATCACATGACCACTAAACTCTCCTATCAATGACCATAGGATGCCTTCCCAATCCCAATGATGAGTTATCCATGATGAATTTTAGGAAGTACCTCCATTTACTCTTATTCTTCAACTCTAGGTATTATGGTGCAATGACCAGAACTCTCTTCTTCCATTTAGTTATAATACAAAAATTCCTCTCACCCATACAACCTTCATAATTAAGAAAATCTTTAGTTCAATGGAGAAAGAGTATTATCTTAAATGTGTTTCTCCTCAATATACGAGCAATCTCATCTCAAAAGTTGTCTTTTCTAGTCATTCTTGGCAATGTCATCTTGATTCTTATGAAGGGTTATGAATTTTGCCAGTTGAAGCTATTCATATGAATGGATCACAGCTTCCATTATAATATTCTTAGTTCTTCAACTCCTGTTCCAAACATGCCCATACAACATTGCTGGCTCACCCCTGACATATGCTATTCCTCTATAGCCACATATGCACATGGCAGCAACATATAACTAGTTGTGCCCAAAAGATCTTATTGCTTATCCATCCTGCCTGTAAATCAATTAGATCTGTCTATCTTTTCACATTACAAGTAGCTGAGATTGTGAAACCAAACTAGATGTCACCAAGTCTGAGATAGATTGAGATAGAAATATATCTGAGAGATAATTCAAATTATTGGCACACAGATAATTTACAATAGGGACTTCCTATGAGAAACAGGTCAGCACAACTAGCGCACAAGGAAAAAAAAACAGCAGCCTCTATTCTGTACAATGTCCCTAGAGTCCTAGAATTTCTCTCTTTGCATGGGAGATAAACACAGCACACACAAATTAAGGCTGCACAGGCAGCTCAAAGAGACTACCTGGAGCAAGATGAAGTTAATTATTACGAGAATCCAAGATTTGCTCACGCTTTTGTTGACCACCTCTATCACATGTTTGAATCCTCTAAATGTGACAAATCATGAATCAAAATAATAAGTTTGCACATGGCATGCTGCATATAGTTGTATCTAGACCAAGAGGCAGCAGTGCATAAGTACATCCTTGAGGAGAATATAGCCCGTGGTATCCCTAAAAGCAAGTAATCAAAGAAAAAAATACATGCAAGTAGCAATATGCTAACACCACAATCATGCTGATATCGTTCAAGCAAGGAACATTGAATTTTTACTAGTGCAGCCAAAAAGCAATAAACAAAATGATCAACCACCCATTTCTCATAACTAAGACAAATGCTGCACATTAAAGTCTATGTAGATTGAAACTTTTGATGAGCTTAGATGATGCATATGAGAATAGACAATCTACAAAATTCGTTTTTTCTGACAGGTTCAATGAGTTGGATATATATGCTATCCAATAAACCAGATACATAGAGGACAAGTGAAGAATAATCTAATAGTTGACCGTTAGGCTGTGCACTAGAACAGAAACAAATATTTACATCTGAGAACAATTTAGAGTCTTAGGATCCAATAAGCCAAATATATAGAGGACAAGTGAAGAATGATTTAATAGTTGACGATAAGGCTCTGCACTATAACAGTAACAAATATCTACATCTGAGAACAATTTAGAGTTCTACAAATTTCAATGAACCACTGCAATATCAATACACGCTTCCTATTTATTTATTAGTATCATATAACGAGATAAAAAAGAGACAACCAATGTACAGATCACTCCCATTCATTCCTTATTTCATCTCAGAATATGGGGAAGATATTCTCATCATCACCATCATCTTCGCCAAGGTAATTGAATGGTGTGTCACCTTTATGACGGAAGTTCGGGTTCACGTAACACTTTATCTCGTGAAACAGATTCAGATTGTCCACCAGCTTATGGAACACATTGCATCCGCAGCACTGACCCATCCCAAAAGCAAGAATTTAACACAAAGATTCCATCTTTTTCAGCAAACGAGCAAAGAAAAAGAAAACGAAGAGGCAAATAATTGTACTCCAATCGGACGATCATACCTGAACGAAGACCGTGCCGTCGGTGTACGCATGGGGGTTGATGGCGCGGGTAGTGCGCTGGCCGCAGACGTTACAGGTGAAAGCAACGAGCATCCGGCGGCGGGGGGACTTGGTGAAGAGTGACCAGGGGAAGGTGGAGACCGTCCGATTGGTGGAGTCGGAGTCGGCAGGAACTGGGGGGCCCTCCATTCCCGATCCCGTGGTCCAGCCTCTCCCAGCCGCGGCGTTCAGAACGAGACCCATCGCCGCATCCTACCATGAACCGACAAACCAATCAAACCGACAAACCAATCAGCCCAAGAATCAAACAAAGTCGGAAATCAAAAGAGAAAGACGAGGAGGGATTGGATGATTACATTGGATAGAGGTGAAATAGAGGCGCTGTTTTTGAGGAAGGGGACAAGATTGGTGCTCTCGGGGTCGGCGTGGAGATCGGATTCGTCTTCTTTATCTGGACAGAGTAGAGAAGAGAAGAGAAGATTAGGGTTTGAATCGATTGAAAGGAGGAGGAGGAGAGATTGGCGCAGAGAGAGTACGCTTGGAGGCGACGGGAAGGAGGGAAGGGCGTTTGGAGAAGGTACGATTGGGGGAGAAGAGAGAGATCGGGGAGGGGGAGGAGGGGATGGCTGCGGAGGCCGCGATGGACTCCATGACGGAGGAGGAGGAGCAGTTTCGTTCGGCTACCGAGATGAGAGAGACTTCGGGAGAGAATGAAACTGAAATAGGCAAAATGAGGGGCTTGATTTTTTCCGTCCAGGTTGAAGCGTCAGGTGAGAAGGCCACGTGGTGAGTTTTAACCGGGTCGGATAAATAAATTAAATTATATATATATATATATATATCATTTGATCTTACGTATCTTAAAAAATACATGCTTTGAAAAGATGCATCAATTAAGAAAAACATGAATATTAAAAAAAAAAATCTACTACTATCTAAAAAAAACTAAAAAAATATTTTTAAAAAAGTTTGAAAAAAAATTTAGAAAAAAAATCTAAAATAAATTTAAAAAAAAAAAGGATGATGCCTACATTTAATGTAGGTGTCTTTTATTTTTTTATTTTTTAATTAAAAAATCTTAATCTTTTTATTTTTTATATTTTTTTAATTAAAAAAATTTTAAAAGAAAAAAAAGAAAGGGAAGGAGCCTACATAATGAATGTAGGCGCCTACATTCATTGTGTAGGCATCTTCCTCCTCTCTCTCTCTTTTCTTTTAATTTTTTTAATTAAATAAATATATAAAAAAATATATATATATAGATGCCTTTAGATTTTTTTTTGAATTTCTTTTCTAATTTTTTTTATTATTTTTTTAAGTAGCAATAAGTTTTTTTTTGAATTTTTTTAGATGCACCTATGTCTCTGTATTTTTTTCAATCGATGCTTCTTTTCAGACACGTATTCTAAGATGCATGTGGATCGAATGATCGAAGATCCGATCAGATATAGATTAGACTTCGATCGATCAAAATCTAATATATATATATATATATATATATATATATATATATATATATATATTATATAAAAAATATATGCCACACCAACGTGTGACTCAAATCTGCAAAACTATGAGATTTACTAGTTAAGTCTAATGTAAGTTTTAAGGTTCAGTCTAGACCAATGTTTATTCATTATGATTGACAAAACTAGAATAATTTTTTCTTCGATTGTAATATTTTTCTTATCATATTAATTTTTTTTATAATTATTAAAATTTTGATTCCTTTTTTTCACCCGCATCTCCATCAAAATCAACAGTCCCTCACCACTACAGTGATAGCCTAGTGGAACGGTCCTTTACCTATAACAATTTATTTTTGACGGCATGAGCATAATGTCTGAAAGGAATATCTAGTCTACTAGCCCATGGTGAAATTAGAATGATATACTCATCCGTTGAATCCGTTCATACGATGAAGAGAAGAATCTTTCTAATTAAATCTGATCTCAGAATCGAACATTCTCCCGCAGTTACCTACCATCAATATTATTAGCATTTATCTCCATCTGCCTTTCCCAAAATTGTTCGAAACTCTTATTCTCCACGTGCTTATCTTTCACTTTGAGCCCTGAGGCAGCGATCACAAGATAAATTCTATAGTAGTGGAAGAATAATAGGCATGAGAAGTTGATCCCAAAATTTCTTCGTACCTACATTTCTTTTTGTGCAAATTGTAAAATTTATAATGGACGTAAATTGACTGACTTATTATCTCTGTGTTTATGGAATTAGTTACCCATCATGTGTCCTTTGTGCTTTTTTTTTTTTGATGAAATATCCTTTGATTCTTTACTTACTAATGATTTCACGTGATTTTGGGCAGAATGATGCTTTTATCAAAGGATGATCCAGTGCCACTCATATCATGACAGCCATGAGAATGAGAAATTTTTTCTTGCACCACCACATACGCCATATGATGGTGCGTCATGCTAATCACAAGCATTCATTCATGTGGCGATAAGTATTTGGCATGCTGTACCAACTTATCAATTTGGTGGTCTCGCATGGCTTTCCCTGTCGTTGCCAACACCGACAGCTTTCTTTTAGATGATGAGTTTACCAGCTACCTCCATGACCATCCTGACATTCTCAGGTGTTAAAATCTTCTTTTAACGTTCTAAGTTTTTTACATTACTTTATATATCTTGACTTGGCTTCTCTTCCATGAAAAAAAAAAAAAAAAAAAAATCCCGGTGCGATAAAGCCAGAAGAACAAGAGTGAATGGAAGATGCATGTTCGGGATAAGATCAAGGAGTATGGTGATGAAATTTTCAAGCTTTTGGATGGAGGTGCACGCATCTACTTTTGCGGCTTGAAAGAGATGATGCCTGGAATTCGGGAACCCTGAGTAGCTGAGTAAATAGGACAGGGTTGAGAATAAGCAATGGCATGTTGAGGTTTACTAGATTAAGTTGGACCTGGGACACAACCAGTGGTGCAGCAGAGAGATCAATCTTAGTTATATTAGATAGCATACTTTTTTCTTAGGGCTTATTTTTTTTAGGGTAAAAGATTTATCCATAAATCTATATTTTCCTAAGTAAGTATTTTCTAGATAACATTTAGATAAAAAAATAATTTACTCATATTTTTTTATGCATGAAAATAATGATTCAAAAATTTGTTACTCATATTCTTTTATATTATCCATATCATTTTACATTACTAGTTTTTTGGATAAGTTACTAAGATCTACCCATATTTTTTATAATATCATTTACTATATAAATATTATATTATATTATTATAATATATTATAATAATATAATATATTATATTATAATAATTTATTATAATATTATTGTTAGTGCAGAATTTGGTTAATGTCGGATCGAGCTGGAGTGGGGGAGGATGAGGTCACCGCCGGTGACCTACAAAACAAAGTCCCGTTTGAAGTCGGTGGAGGTGGCTCCGACAGGATCCTCCAACGATCAAATTAGCTCTAGCCAACAGATATGGAGTGCTCAGTATTGAGTTCGGCAAAGTTTCGAGGAGGAGAGAAGGATTTTTAGAACCTAGCCTAAGCGTATCTGGAGGATCCTTTTTATAAGCTAAGCTTATTGTAACTGCCTTGATTAATGATTGTCGTAACTGTTCTGATCAATGCCAATCGTTATTGACTTGATAAATGTCGATCGTTGATAAATATTGATCGTTATTGACTTGATAAATGCTGATCATTATTATCGTATAACCATTTAGTAGTAGGATCGTCTGCAGGAATCCATCGACAGTTTGTAGAAGTTCGGCCACTGAGAAGTTCGACTGCTGGAGGAGTCCAGCTTCTGTAGAAACTCGGCCGCTGAAGAAGTCCGTAAGAAGTCCGACTTTCGTAGAAGCCCGGCTGCTGAAGGAGTCCACAAGGAGTCCGACTTCCGTAGAAGCTCGACCGCTGGAGAAGTCTGCAAGAAGTCCGACTTTCGTAGAAACCCAACCGCTGGAGAAGTCCGCAAGGAGTCCGACTTTTCTAGAAGCTCGGCCGCTGGAGAAGTCTGCAAGGAGCTCAGCTAAGGCTTGTCCACTGAAGCTTTTCCGTGACTACCGATTGCATTGTCGGCTAAACATTTGATTGAATTTCGGTGGAAGCGGGGTTTATCCCCAACAATAGTCCCTTCACTCCCAAGTTTGAAATTCGAAGGAAGGAAGTACCAAAATAGGCAACTATCGAAGTTCTTTCCCGGGCTCCGCACCATTGAAGTTGAAGTTCGGGGGATCATATCTCCTGCCCCAGAGGTTACCTCAGGGGAGATCTCATCTTGTGGTCGAAGTTGATGGAGATCCTATCTCCTATAGACTTTGGAGCTCGGACTTGGACTTTGCTCGCATTAGAATGAGGTTCTCCTCCTGTTCCTAACAGGCTGTGGGGGCACGTAAGGGTCATTGTCAGGGCCTCTTCCTCCATCTCGTCTAAGGTGAACGAGGCCTTCGACTTTGCTCGCGTTAGGACGAGGTTCTCCTCCTGTTCCTAATGGGCTGTGGAGGTACATAAGGGCCATTGTGAGGGCCTCTCCCTCAATCTCATCTAAGATGAACGAGGCCTTCGACTTTGCTCGTGTTAGGACGAGGTTCTCCTCCATTCCTAACGGACTATGGGGGCACATAAGGGCTATTGTCAGGGCCTCTCCCCCTATCTCATCTATGGCGAATGAGGCCTTTGACTTTGCTCGCATTAGGACGAGGTTCTCCTCCTGTTTCTAACTGACTGTGGGGCACATAAGGCATTGTCAGGGCCTCTTCTCCATCTCGTCTATGGTGAACGAGGCCTTCGATTTTGCTCGCGTTAGGATGAGGTTCTATTCCTGTTCCTAATGGACTGTGGGGGCACATAAGACCGTTATCAGGATCTCTTCTCCATCTCGTCTATGGTAACGAGGCCTTCAACTTTGCTCGCATTAGGACGAGGTTCTCCTCCTATTTCTAATGGACTATGGGGGCACATAAGGGCCGTTGTCAGGGCCTCTCCTTCCATCTCTTCTAAAGTGAACGAGGTCTTCTATTTTGCTCGCATTAGGATGAGGTTCTCCTCCTATTCCTAACGGGCCACTTTTGCTTATTTCTTTCCTGTCATCATGTAATTCTTGCACCAGAAAATAATAATGCTAAACGAAGGAGTCTTATTAAAGATAGTTTACTGGTAATACATCCTCAGGTTTTCTGAGTTCCAAGGTCGGAGAAGCATTATTGCTCCAAGCTCCTTCAGGCAATAAGTTTCAGGCCGGATGACCTCCACCACTTTATACGGATCTTTCCAATTTGGGGTGAGCTTTCCTTAGCTCTGAGACTGTGAGACGGCGGCTCGCCGAAGTACTAGGTCCTCTACTCTGAACGTCTTACCTCTAACTCTGGAGTTGTAGTACCGGGTCACTTTCCGTCTGTAGGCTGCCATCCGGATGCGGGCTTCCTCCCTTTTTTCTTCCAGTAGGTCGAGGTTAACTCTGAGGTCCTGGGGGTTGAGCTGCTTGTTGAAGCCTACGACTCGTGTAGACGGGAGCTTAAGTTCGATCGGGATAACTGCCTCCATGCCAAAGGCCAAGGCGAAAGGTGTTTCCCCAGTCGGCACCCTTTATGTAGTTCGGTATGCCCAGAGGACGTGGTAGAGTTCGTCCACCTAGGCCTCCTTTGCACTGTCGAGTCTTGTCTTGTGAAATCTCAATTGGGGAGAACCTCGGCATTGGGAAGAACCTCTGCGTGTCCTTCCATCGGGGCTTTCCCACCTCCAGGCCCGAGGGGGAGTCCGAGCTCGTCTGCATCCAGAAGAAGTTCGAGAATGCGGCCGAACTTTACTCAGCTTCCCTACTTCTACGGGCTCACCTGACTCGCCGACTTGCCGCTCGCCTTCGGCTTCATCATCCTTAGTCTTGAAGGCCTCCTCAGCCCGGGCATAACCTTCAGTCCGAGCTAGCATGTCAGCAAAATTTCTGAGATATTTTTTTTTTAGGAAGAACAGTAAGTCATTCTTTTGAAGGCCACCCTTGAGCGCGGCCATCGCAACAGACTGATCTAGGTTCCAGACCTCCAATGCCGTAGCGTTAAACCGGATGACATAAGCCCGGATGGATTCTTCTTGCTTCTGCTTGACATTCATCAAGGAATTCGAACTTCGACGTGGACACCGACTACTGACGAAGTAGGCTACTAACTGCTGGCTTATCTGATCAAACGATAAGATGGTATTCAGCTTAAGCGCCGAGTATCAATTTCTGGCGGCTTCCTTAAGGATCGAGGGGAAAGCCCAGCACAAAATAGCATCTGATACACCATAGAGCAACATCATCATCCAGAAGGCTTCCAGGTGGTCGACTGAATCGGTGGTCCCATCATAACTCTCGAACTATGGGAGCTTGAAGTTTGGCGGGATCGGTTCTTGCATAATTTGCTATGAAAAAGGAGGGTCAGCACAAACATCATTACCATGAGAGGAGGGATTATGACTGAGTTCTTCGATCTATCGGCTCATTTCTAAGAGCCTTTGATCCAAGAGATCTTCACGGTCTTTGATCTCCAAGATTTTCTGATAGGATGGGTGCGAAGTCTCCCCCTGGGTCGAGTCGTGGTCCGAGCAGGAGCCTTCCCTCCTCTGCTTTTTTCTTCCGGGGATCGGAGGTCGAGTAGCCCAAGTCAGCCATTCCTGGCTCGGACCATAGGACTCTGGAGAATTCCGTGTCGGTTGAGCCGGTGCCGGGGCCTGTTGGTGTATAGCTTACACCGTCTGCATCGCCTCCATGAGGCCACGAACATGCTGGACGAGCAGGTTGAACTGCTCCGCATCCACCGCAGCTACAGATGGAACCTGGATTGCCGGGATTAGAGTGAAAACAGACGGATCTGAGCGAAATCGGGCCGCGGAGGCCATTGATCACCGGGTCGAAGCTCTCTTGGGAGGCATCTTCTCTTAGGAAAGAACTCTAGAGAGAAAGGAGGGAGATCTCTAAGGAGAGATCGTCGCTGAGCACTTCTTTTAGATCGAAGAAACCTTAAGAACAGAGGAGGCCCTCTTTCTAGCACCAAAATCTATTGGTGCAGAATTTGGTTGATGCCGGATTGAGCTGGAGTGGAGGAGGACGAGGTCGCCGTCGGTGACCTGCAAAATAAAGTTTCGTTTGGAGCCGGTGGAGGGTGGCTCCGATAGGACCCTCTGACGGTCAAGTTAGCTCTGGCCAATAGATATGAAGTGCTCAGTACGGAGTTCGGCAGAGTTTCGAGGAGGAGAGAAGGATTTTTAGAACTTGGCCTAAGCATATCTGAAGGATTTTCTTTTATAGGCGGAGCTTGTTGTAACTGCCTTGATTAATGATTGTCGTAACTGTTCTGATCAATGCCGATAGTTATTGACTTGATAAATTCCGATCGTTATTGACTTGATAAATGCCGATCGTTATTGATTTGATAAATGTTGATCATTATTGTCGTGTAACCGTTTAGTAGTGGGATCGCCTGCAGAAATCCGTCGACAGTCTGTAGAAGTTTGGCCACTGAGGAGTTCGACCGCTGGAGGAGTCCGTAAGGAGTCCGGCTTCCGTAGAAACTCGACCACTGAAGAAGTCTGCAACGAGTCCGACTTTCATAGAAGCCCGACCGCTGAAGAAGTCCGCAAGGAGTTTAGCTTCCATAGAAACCCGACCGCTGGAGAAGTCCGCAAGGAGCTCGGCTAAGATTTGTCCGCTGAAGCTTTTCCGTGACTACCGGTTGCATTGTCGGCTAAGCATTTGATTAGATTTCGGTGGGAGCAGGGTTTATTCCCCCAACAATTATAATATTATATATTATAATCTATAATATAATTTAATATATTATTATATTATTATATAAATAATATATATAAATTATATTTATTATTATAATTTATAATTAATTTAAATTAATATATATTATTATATATACTAATACATTATTATATTATTATAAGTATTATATTATTTTAATATATTATAATAATATAATATAGTATATTATAATATCTAATAATATATATAATATTATGATATTATATTATATTATATTTAATGTCTTATATTAATATAATATAATAATGTTATAATATATATTTTTATTATTATTATAGTATTATTTATTATTATAATATATTATATAATTTATTATAATATTATAATATGATATTCTATATCATATTATAATATATTATATTATAATAATATATTATAATATTTAATATAAATATTATTATATATTATATTATGTTATATTATTATTATGATATATTATATTATATTATATTATATTATAAGGTTAAGAGTATAGTAGGAATGAATTAAAAGAGTTACTTTCTCGATTGATGAAAAAATAATTCAACTATCTTTTAGTTGGATAAGATTTTTTTCTATTTCATGAATAAATACTATCTAATGGAAAGTAACTTTCGCATCTTAAAAAATATGAGAACATAAATAAATTAATCAATAAAAAAATAAATTAATTTTTTTATAATATTTATTCATAAAAAAATGGCTCTTAATCTTAATTACTGATGCAGAGAAGCTCGCATGTCATCCTGATAAAATGTTAGAATGTGATTTATTGGATTTACAGGTGAAGTTGATGGTTGCAATTTGCCCTTTTTTTCGCAGCACCAGCTGGATGTGTTCTTAAAATTGTTAAACCTATAGCAAAAGAGATTCTGTTACCTGTGTGACTTAATTTGTATTATATTCCTCAAATTGTTGCAGGTCTTGTTGATCTTAAGAAGCTGCTAAATCAAAAAAAAAGGAATGTACTTGCCCGAGAGAAAATTGTTAAAAAAAACCCTTCCCACTATTGTTAATAGGTATGGAAACGTCCGAGCCTCTCTATCTTTGCACGTCAGCTACAGAGGTTTCCTAGCCTTCCTTTTGGTGCACCTTCCTACGTAACTCTCCACCCAAATACGTTTCAATGAGTACTTTAAGTACTGTTTGTCAACAATAAAAGGCAGCAGCTGGCACATAACAATTGACTCTACGGAGCCCGTCCAGTCTGTGAAGAGGTCCAGAGCATATCAGCTGCCATCCATGTACTACAGAACGAAGTCCAAACATGAAATGGAGAGCGCCCAAACTCAAGATTGGCGGCTCTGCTGCCATAAGCTTCATTTGCTAACCCAAGTTACCAAACTATGCCAATTCCAATTGATCACAACCAAAACATTCATTCAATCCACATACCATGGCCAGCCTAAAATACAAGCCAAAAGCATAGACTAGAATCAACCTATCTGCACAACTTAAGAGAACCTTTTCTGAGCATATTTCTGTTTCACTAGTTACTGCAAGTGCTTCAGATACAGGTTCAGCATTCAAATTTTGGGAGGTGATTACTGATGAACCCCATGGCAGATACAGGTTCAGCAATTGGATCTGGGAATGTGAATGTTGATGAGCTCCATGCCATGCTGAGATGAGATATTACTCTTGCAAAGCCCTGAACATCTGTTGTTCAGCATTTATTTAGTTGTATTCCAGCCTCGACATTGATCCACAGACTAGCAGAGCTTCTTCCACAAAGAATAACATCTGATACTTGTTAGCATAAAAGCCTCCTCATTATGTTCCTTATGGTTTGGAACCTAGGAACACTCCTTGTAATGGTCACCATGACATTGCTTCTATCAGCTCAAATTTTATGTTAATGGAAGCCAATGTGGATTCCGGGTGTTGATGCATCGAACAAGCTCACCATAAACAGCAGCACATAAAGAATTGTCATTGATGTATAGAACAAGCTCAACATAAACAGCAGCATCTAGAGAATCGTCATCACTCCGACCGACTGCTTTTTGCTGCAAAGAGCAGCAATGCACCAATATTTTAGGATCCATCCAGGCATTGATTGATTCCATTCAACCGAATAACTGCTTCCAAGACAAATGACAGCATTAACCCATTGCAGCTATCTCATCTTCTACCACCAACTTCTGCAGCTGCTCCAAGACATGGTAGATCTCAGCCGTCATTGGATGCGACTCATCTTCCACCCCAAATGTATGGACCTCCGTATCCACCTCCACCATACTACATCCGAGTGTCTTCCTGACCCCTCTATCTCTCATTGCCTTCCTCACCCTCGCCGCATCCTGCCACCTCCCCACATCCTCATACATCTTCGCCAATGCCGCATACCGCCCGGCATTCTCAGGATCAAGAAGAAACAACTTCTTGGCTGCCTCCTCTGCAAGCTCTATGTCATTATGTATCCTACAAGCCCCTAGCAATGCACCCCACACATCCCTTCCGGGCTCGACTGGCATGCGTCCGATGAACTCCACAGCTCGTCTAAGCTGCCCCGCCCGGCCCAACAGGTCCACCATGCAGGCATAGTGAACCTGACCTTTCTCCACCCCATGGCTGTCCATCATTTCAAAGATCTCAAAGCCTTCATTGACCATCCCTGCATGACTGCAAGCAGAAAGCACACAAATGAAACATATACCATCCGGCTCGATGCCCATCTCGAACATCTTTGAGAATATCTCCACTGCTTCTTTAGCATGACCATGCATTCCGTACGCCCGAACCATAGAATTATACAAAATGAGATTGGGCTCGCGAACTCGGTCAAAAAGCTCGCGGGCGGTGTCCAAGCGACCACAGTTCGCGTACATACTGACGAGGCCACTGCCCAACCCGGCGTCGATTTCCATTCCAGTCTTTATGACATAAGAGTGAGCCCACATGCCTTCTTGCACCGCGGCCAACGCAGCGCAAGCCGGAAGAAGGGCGACAATGGTGACATGATCAGGCTTGGTCACAGCACCTTCTCGCAGCATCTGGTGAAGAAGCGCGATCGCTTCATAGGCGCAATCATTTTGGCTGTAACCGGCTATCATCGAATTCCAGCTAACCAGGTCCTTCACCGGGATTTCGTCGAACAGGTTCCTCGCAGTCTCGATCTCGCCGCATTTGGCATAAAAGGCCACGAGAGCATTGCTGACGAAGAGATCCGAGTCGAGCCCAGCTCTCACGGCGTCGGCGTGGACAGCCCGGCCCTCGTTCTCGTCTCCCAGCGCTGCGCATGCCTTGATAACGAAGGGATAGGTGTAGCAATTCGGTCGGACGGAGGTCCGCCGAAGGTGACAATAGAGGATAATGGCCTCAGTCTGGGGGCCGGAATTGGCGTAGCTCCGGATCATTACGTTCCATAGAAGAATGTCCCTCTGGGGCGCACGGTCGAACACCCGGCGCGCGTCTTTGATGCCTCGGCCGCCGAGATCTGTGTACTGAGACACGAGCTTGGAGGCGAGAAAGGGGTTGTGGCCGTGACCGGTGGCGATGATTTGGGCGTGAATTCGGGCGACGGATTTCGGGCTGGAATAGCATTGCAAGAGGCGAGAATAGTAAAAGGAGTCTCTCTTGAGGACTCGATGGTATCCTGGAATCGAACCCCAGACGGGCATTTGGGCGTAAGATTTTAGCACATAACCTGCAAGTCTAAGTACGAACCGGCACTTGCTTGTACTTGTACGGCTAGTAACTGATCTTATTGGATGTTTGATTCGCGATTGAATTTAAAATTAAAATAAATTAAAATAAATTAAAATAAAAATTAAAATGATCTAATTTTTTAAAATATTTAGTTCATGATCGAAATTAAAATTGAAATGAGAATAAAAATAAAAATTTAAATTCATAGGAAAGTATGAAAATTAAGTTTTAGATAGATTGGATCATTCTCATTTCATTCTGAAATTAAAATCGAAATAAATTTTTTTCTAATTAAATGATTGGAATGAGAGTCATTCATACCCATTTCAATTCTAAATTCTTACTCTTTTCAATCAAGAGCTTATATCCTCACTGGTAGCATGCTTAGTTGTTTTGGAATTAGAGTCTTTGGGAGAAAGTTTTGTATCATTGATGCTTAGGAACCTAGGATTATAAGAATTTGTGGGAACAAAATGAAAGCAAGATGGTATCCACTGCAAAGGTATTAAAAAAATATATTAGAAAATCAAATTATGTGATTTCTATTGCACAATGCCAATAGAAATCTAATGAGGTAAGATTTGGTCTTGGCATGTTTGGCCAAACAATAAAAATTAACTTATTTTGAAATCATTTTTTTTAAAATAAAATTTAAAAAAAATGCTATGAGAAAAAAATAGTTTATATTTAGCAAAATTATTTAATAAGCACTTTTATCAGATTCGAGAAGCAGTTTGTGTTTGATAAATTTTTCAAAAAAAATATTTTTGATTATTAAATTACGAAAAAAAATATGTATAGATTTACTTTATAATTAATATTATTTAAATAAATAAATAATTTTAAATATTCATTATGATTAATTTTAATTTAATTTTTTATTTTTTATTTAATTAAAAATAAATAAATAAAATAATTAAAAAAATATTAAAATTTTAATCAATATAAATATAATTGAAATAAAAATAATATATATTGAATATTTTATATAATTTTTATATGATAATATACATGTATCAAAATACATCATATATATCATTCACTAAATAATGGAAGGATTAGGTGAAAATAAATAAGGATAGTTATGATATATAATAATTTTGAGTAAGGATATTTTTATTTTAAAAAAATTAATTTTTTACTTCTGTTTCTGCTTCTAAGAAGAAGCTTCAATTTTCTGCTTTCTCTTCACAACAGAAAAATTATTTCTGCTACCACTCAAAAATAAATTATTTTTTAAAATAAATTTGACTTATTTTTTAAAAATAAATATTTTTTTAAAAAAAATATTTTATTTTTTCAAAAACTTGACCAAACAGGTCTTAAATCTTCAAAGAGGAAAAGAAAAACTTATAGCAAAAGAGGCTAAAATTCTTTCAACGAACTTACTGCTATATTTCTCTAATTTCTCATGATATCAATAGTTTGGAGAATGTTTCTAATTTTCTTTCCTTTTTCCAAAGCAACCAGAAATATCCTAGAGAAATCATCAAGAGGTCTTAAAAATCGACATGCTTGAAAGCCGACTGCAAGAGTCGGTGGTGCACAAGAGGGTTGATTTATAAGGATGCACTGCTAGGTGTTTATTAACTTGGTACGAGTATATAAGCTGAGATGGAAGGCTAAACAATTTCAGACTAAACAAAAAACATCAAATATAAGCCATTAAATTGCCGTGGCGCTGCTAGTGCATCTCGCTCGACGTTGTTGGCAAATTCTCAAAAGATTAGGCTACATTACCATAAAGGAGAACACGACAGAGAAAAACTTTCTGCCAAAAATAAGCTCCTTCAGTGTCTAGCATGCATATATATATATCTTTTGCCGTATCTCCTGCTTCCACAATCTTCACAGAAGGACATGTTAAATCAAGGAAAGTCCTTGACCTATAAATACTGCGGGTGCTCCTTTAAAAAAAAACAGAAATATAGAATCCAATGCAAAAAAACATATTTGGCTACTTTATTTCTCTTCTTTTTTTTCCTAAAAAAAAAGTCTTCTATTACTTTTAGAAAGAGTAAAACTAAAAGATTTTTATTTCGTCTCTTTTAGAAAATCTTGCCCATCATCCCTCCGTTTAATACCAAACCATCCATCATCCCATTGCCAGCCCCATCTCGACTTCCTTTTTCTTTGCTACTCTCTGGACTATCTCTTTCATCCAATGCAAAAAACATATTTACACCCCTCCCCCTTATCACCAATCACATCATCGGCCCTCAACTCTCGTTATAATTTTTTTTTTTTAAAGCACAAATACAATATATTTTTATTATCAGAAAAATAAAAAAAATAAAAATAGAATTCATGTTTTCAAATTTTTGAACTAAAAAAAAAAAAAAAAGGCATGACAATAATGCCAAATGCAGCCTTCATGCTCAACCATCTTACGATTGGCAACAATTACTGGGAGTAAAACTGATATCAATTCCTCACATGCCATGGAACTTCCTAGTGCAAAACCCAACTCCCCATAGAATTACTCATCTTTGTATTGGCCTCTTTTATCTCATTAACTTTTAGACCTTCATAGCAAAGTCTTATCCCATAAAAACCAGGCCCCAAAAAAAAGGCACAAGCAATATCTCTATCATTAAAGATTCCTCCTTTCTTTTATATATAAGAAAAAGGTTTACTGTATAGAATTGACATTCCTGTCAATGTGAAAAAAAAAAAAAAATAGCAGCAGCATCTAGAAGTAGAGGAGTTCATCATAAATAACATACAATTGGCTCTAACATAATCTAGGGTGGGAAAAATCAAGTACCCCTGCTCATCAGAAACACCAAACTAGCATAGCTTATTCAAACGGCATGTACGTATTTGTTTTGTGAAGTTCTCGCTAGAAGCAACACAATTTAGCTGACCATACAATCAGCCAGGATGGGTATTTTCTGAGTGCCTTGAGGAATCATCACTGCCTATATAATTCATTATAACATCCAGCCAACTCTGACCTGAACTGCATTGTTGCAGTTGCACGGCCAAAATCTGTGGTATCAAATCTAGGGGGAACAAATATCACGAAAGCCCTGATCTTTTCTTTTGCTGGAACCGTTGATGAAGGATGTTGTATCATCAACACCGTCCTCACAGCCATCACCATCATCATCATCACAATAAATATCATCATCATTGCTGGCATCATCCTCATCCTCATCATCACAGTCATCCATGTCATCATCATCATCCTCATCATCCCAATCAATATCATCATTTTCATCATGATCATCACCATCATCATCGTAGTCAAAATCAGGGTCATCGATTGCAAAGCACTTAGCCATCAGAACCTTCACACAGAACATATGACAGCAGAATTACAATCAAAACTTGTTTTCATATAGATCTCAGAAAGAAAATTTGGTGCAAGTTTTCCTCAAAAAATAAAATTCGGTGGAAGTCTAACTTTTGTTAGTATTAGAGTAAACATAAAAAGCAGACAACAAGTTAAATTCTAAGATGATAAAAAGCTATGACAAAAGAACTTGGTGTTAGAAGGTAACCCTAACACAAAATTATAGTGGTTTTATGTTAGTTTGATCCTTTTGTCACTAAAACATGAAATTGCATCAACAGAACATCTATCCTAGAAACATTAAGCCAGTGCTACAAGGAATATAGAACAAGGAGCAGAAGGCAAAACTGTGTATGTACCTTCTCCAAATTTACTGGGGGAGCTGGTTCCATTGCACTGGGAGTCCAAATCTTGATGTCCTTCTCAATGCCACTGCTAGCAATCGTGGTGGTGTAAGGATGTGGTTCAATACAATTTACAACATATTTGTCTCCTTCCATCACACGTAACAGCTCCCCCCCTTTCTTCCTCCAAATAAATATGTGACCACAATCTGATCCACTAACAACATACTCACAATTGGGACCAAAGAAGCTCACGCCCTTGATCGTATCTCTGTTTAAATGTCCCTTATAGACCTGAGGTTCAGACCTGGAATTTGGATCAGTAGCAGATGGAGATGATGGAACTAGATTAGACCCATCAGGGGAACCTCCATCCATCGCTGAAACAGGTGATGCAGGAGTTGGACTGGGGCCTAGCCCTTGATCCCTTGAGAAGAGATAGATGTGCTCATCATTGTATGAGACAAGTAGCTCACTAGAGTCTGAGAAAGCCAAACCTGTGATTCCAAATCCAACATCATCACCAATTAGATGTGAAGGGCAGAAGCAATCGGTGGGATGGCCACAATTGGTTGATCCATCCCATTTGTACTTGCGGATATCATAAATTCGAGCATATTCATCACTTCCTGCAGTCGCAAAGAGATTGGGGTTTCTTGGATTTATTGCAATGGCATGAAGCGGAACAAACGGCATATAAACTGATCTATCTTGAAAAGATCTGCAGACAAAGAGCCTCGTAGCATATTTTGTTCTCAGATCGAACTGCAAGAGAGAGGACACCGTCGGAATAACATCAAGCAGCAGATAGATGTAAAATTGCCACTATAATAGATGAATCAAAAACTCACATGCTGAACCAGGCCATCTTCGCCACAGCTATAAAATATGTGAGGACTTCCAGGCTCAATAGCCATCTTGTGAACCCGGCCGTCATGTTGCGCTAGCATCATTCCAGCTACACGTCCACCTTCCCCTAACTGGGCATGCCTTACCTAGGGCATAATGAAAATAAATGTGTTTCTTATCAAATAAAATAAAATAAAATATTAAAGAGGAGGCAGCACATGAGAGGAAGTGATAGAGAACATTTACCTCCCCATCTGCAGCACATGTCACAATTGTCCGATCGTCAGTATATGGCATGAAGCGTGCTTGGAAAACATTGTCTGTATGGCCTGAGTGGAACGACAATCTAACCAGCCCAGCTTCCCAATCCCACAGCATTATCATTCTATCATCAGATCCTGACACCAGAATGTTCCCATCTGCATTAAAGCTTACAGTATTGACACAACCCTTATGCTTGTCCAGCCTTCTGAGGATTTTCAAACGCAGAATAAGATCCTGCTCAGGAAAAATAGGCTAAATAAAGTTGGCTGCACAATGCCTTCCTATGAAACAATGGGCACAGTGATCATAGAGCTGCAACGCAGCAAATCAAGCAGTTTAAAGTTCAAACAAAGTGAAATTTCAGCAAAAATACTTTTATGGGACCATATATATGGTAATACAACTCAGGCGTTTCATGACTTCTGAATTCTTTCACCTTTCTGTTGGCAACTGCTTATCAAATTCATAGCTACTTTATTTGGAATGTGAAGTAAGAATAGGGATCATAAGTGGAGTTATGAGCAAAAGCAAAAATGAAACATTCTTGTGCAAAATAGTATGCAGCATTAGGACTAACAGATCCATCCAACTTGTAGATCTTATTTGTTAATGCATCTTGGTGCTTTCTAGACGTGCTAACTGGCCATTGGAGATAGACTAGTCCTTAAACAAAATATCCTTTTTCTGCTGCAACTGTTTGTCAGACTTCCGAAGAAAAATCCAAGAGATCATTAGGAAATGACTTTCAAGGGTTAGAAAAGTTGCAGGAAATTTTGTGCTTGTCACATCAATTGAAGAATTAATTCATTTGAGGAACAATTAAATGCCTTCTCAAACATTTCTTCCAGAGTATATCTAAAAGGACTACAAGATGGTTGCTGAAGAAGGTTTCTCATCTTTTATAAAATACATTCGCAAAAGTTAGGCATATGAGAGAATAATCCCTTTTTCACTATAACCTCAATCTAATTCATAGAAAGCAGTGATAACAATGGATGCATAAAAAAAAGATGGGCACAAATGTATGAATTTGTCACACCATTGCACTGGTCAATCTTTCCAAGGATTTGATTAGTTCTAGAATTGACCTACATGGGGGAAACATGGCTATCTAAAAGATCGTCTTATCCTATCAAAGCAGACTATATAAGAGATACTCAAAATTCATCTTTTTTTTTTTATATATAGGATTGGTGAAAATTTAATATGTTAATGTCCAAACATTACAAGATTCCATCCACAACACATAAATTGTCAAGGCAAAGAAGTTCATAATCTCCAACGGGTCCTTTCAAACCCTTACCAGCTAGCAAGTTGAATATCTCCTAACCACTGCATCAAACATGATCACAATTTAAAGCATCATTCCCTCTTAGTTGGGGGACTGAGGGGTGAAATGCAGCTCCAAAAGCAATAATGCGCTAAGGTAGGAAGGAAGCACCATGGAGGCAGGTGTTGGAGCTGAGCTGACATACATCTTTTTCAGTCCTTCCATGATTCCATCTCCACATAACCTACTTGAAATTAATGGATTTAGGTTTCATAGCAGCTGAGGTCACAAGATGTTTGTCCAGGGCACTGAGAAAGCTCTAGATTCATGGTTTAGGGGTATAGATTTAAAACTTGGAAGAACTTAAATGTTGGTGGATAATGGTGTGAGTTTCAAAAGGAGATAGTTATGGAGACTAGATTGAGCTTTAGGCAAGAATGAAAGCTTTAGGTTATGGAAGGAAGGAAAGGGGATGGAAATTTTAACTTTGAAGGTGACAAAAGGTGAAAAGCTCAGGCATAGAGCTAAAGAGAAGTGAATAAAGTTTTAAGTTTGGAGGTGGAAGAATAGTTAAGATTTTGACTTGAGTTTGGAAATCTTCATTTTTTTAAAAAAAAACAAAAGTAGCTAAAGCTTGGATTTCTTCCTTCTTTTCTTTCTTCTACCTCTTATAAGGATCGTAACAAGTCTTTCCTCTTTCCCCCCAGCCTTTTTCAGAAATGAAAAGCATATATGGCCATCATTAATTTTGTAGACAATAAAATTTAGGGTGATTAAATAAGGTAGCTTGTATGGTGGCCACACAATGGGTCTTGGGTGCACATAGTGTGACCAGAAAGGTAGCTATATTGCTATAGGTCATTTACCTGGTGGCTTGCAGGATTGCTCAATGCAGGACTGCCTCATTAGCTATTTTATTTGAGCTGACTGTAAGTTTCTAAAGTACCTTTTCCATGGATGTGTTTTCACTTGTTTAGTTCCAATTAAATGAACTTGACAAGTGAGGTACTGATGCCCTTCAAGTTTAAAGCTGATGGTTGAACACTAGAAAGGTTAATTGGGTCTGGTCTGGGTGATGGTTTAAGCTTTGGATTGATTAGAAAGGTTTTCTTTATGTTTGGTCTTGGTTGTGGTTATGGGTTTGCGTTAAGTTACAGTGGGTTCAATTACTAAGGGTCTTTGAGTTAAGGTTGGGGTAATAGCTAGGTTGAAGTTTCAGTTGAACTAATTTGTTTACATCATAACCAAGCTGAAACTAACCCCTGAACTCAAACTTGGCTAACTTCAACCAAGATTGACCTGTTTCAGTCCAATTTTGGTGGACCAAATGGCTACAAATGTTATATTCACTATTTACTATATCAATATTTAGTGTCACTCAGGAGCCAATTCTCCAATTATGGTACCACTTAATGTCATTCTAGGGTGATTTTTTCCCTATCTCCTGAGTAAATATGCCTAAACAGCGACAATGTTGGGCAATGTTTTCAACTTTTAAGTCAAAAGATGAGATATTAACTTATGGATGAAAGATGGCATGATTCAGAAGATTTAAGGTCGAAGTTCCGCTGATTCTTAGGTTAAATCACATAAGAATTAAGATGATATATCCAACTATAATTTTTTCATACTTAGTAAACAGCATGTGTTGATACTTGGTGTTTAAAATCATGGTTTGTAAATTTTGGTTTTGACATTTGCACTAGTAGGTGCTTTAAGAATTAAACTGTAACCAGCCAATTCAATGTTACACATTTTTTTAGTTTTTAGTGATCTTATGATTCTTTGGCACTTTTAGCGTTACAGCTCAAAAACACCAAAATCACTAAATAATAGAATATGATGCATACTTAAAATTGTGTATTATATGTTTCCTTGCCATATTTATGTTTGGATCGAAGTCATCTTAGTTTGTTTTTGGATCTCATTGTAGAAACTAAATAGTTACTACCAGAATCCGAATATCAAATTCTAGTTGATATTCTTTCTGTTACGTATGTGCCCGTCGCCCTTTCCCATCATAAAGCTGATTCTTTTTGACCCCCTAATTCATAGCAGAATCCAAATTACAACAAAATTAACGCGGAGATTCTTGTACAGGATCTCTCGTTGAGACTAAACCTACCTAAACGCCCAAAACAATCACCCCGGTATCAAAGAAATACGAAAACGAATACAAAAGATGGAGATAAAGTTGGGAACCGACCTCGGAGGCCCCGAGGCGATGGGCGAAGGTTCTTGGGGCGAGCTCCCCGACCTCCCGCTGCTGTAAATCCACGATCCCATGCCGAAAACTCCTCTTCCTCTCGCCAACGCCCCCCATCTCCTCTTTTCCCGCGCCAGTGCTCGACCAAATGCCCGAGAGAGAAGGCTTATTGAGTCTCACTGTCGGAAACCTAGCGCCGAACAGGTGCCGGGACACTCTGGCTTTATTCTCGAAAAAGGACTCTCGGGATGGCTCCTATGAGCCTTTCTTCCCGACTGGCGTTCGCAAATCGCAAAGTGGAGAACACGGGGATACGGGTGCCGCCTTTTATACGAGACCCTTTTTCCGGGTTGCCAGCTTAGCTTCCACTGGATTTGCATCCAACGGCCACGCAGAAAGGGGAACTACTAGTCGTGTTAATTTGTAGCTGAATTAGTAGTAGTATACTGGAATATGAATATCTCTGTCCATTGGAATAAGGATATCTAATACGACTGGAATTAGGAATAGTTATGTCAGTAATTATTTCCATTGGAATAAGGATATCTGATACGACTAGAATTAGGAATAGTTATGTCAGTAATTATTTCTATTTTGTCAAGCTATGATTGTTTAAATAAAGTCTGGTCCACGGTAACCTTGCTGAAAAAGTACAAAGAAATAAAGAAATAAAAAAAGAGAGCGACGGAGAGTAGCAAATGATATTGGGTCTTTTTCTCAAGTCTTATACTTATTTTATTTCCTAGCCAATTCAACCTGAACATAATTGCTGAGCAGAGGATATGACCGGTGCGATAAACCTCTATTTTTAAGGCTCTCTTTGACTCTTAAAAAAAAAATCTAAAAATATAATTTTATCTCTATATATTTAAGTTTATTTAACCAAATAAATATTTTGGCTAATTGATAAAGTCCCGATAATAAGGGGCATTTTTAGGATTTCAAAAAAACTGAAAAGCATCTTCCTTGCACTTATTTAGTTTTAACTAGGTTAAAAGTTAAAACTATTTGAGACCGGTTGACAATAAATATTTTACTTATTTAAATAAAATTACTTAAATATATTGGTTTAAATTATTTGTAAATCAAATGTAGGTAAAATTGCAAATGAGTTAAGTTGACCCATGTCTTAGATCCGATCTACTTAGATTTGATCCGAATCCTATTTAAGAATCTATGGGGACTAGGTCATATTCTAAATTTGGATCTATTCACAGTTTGGATTGTGTTTAGGTTTATTGTGTTCTAACCTATTATGATCCAATTTGTTTATTATATGAGTCGGATTTGAATCTTCTGATCTACCATCCAATTCAATCCAAATCTAATGCATTTGTTGAAGAACTAAAAACCATAAATGATGAAAACTTTAATTACCTTTATTGTTAGATTCCTTAATCTTGTTTCTTGTTTTACTCCATGATTTATAAAGCACTAATCAACCAACATGCTGTGCTTTGATTGATGGTTAACCCACATATAGGTCTTAGCATGTAAAAAAATCTATAAACTATATTTATGAATATTATCTATGCACAATATGTCAAATATGAAAACATCGTGCTAATAAATCTATAAATTATATAAATTATATGCAAGAATTTATTGAACCATTCTATGGTGGTGTTCATCACTAATTAATTGGTTTGAAATAAATGGTATCATTATCCCACCAATCCAGGTTTCTTGATTTGATTTTACTCACACCGTATAGAAGTTGATCGATGCAAATTAGATAGCTAAATAACATCCTTGAGTGGAAAGTTTGACTTCTAAATTGTAAATTATAGATTGATGCTATGACTGAATTGGTATTTTATCCATCTTTTTATTTGAGTCTATTAGATATCATTAAACATAATAATTTATATAATTCAGCTTGATTTTTGAAACTCTTTTTAAAATTTTTTGAATATTATTAGAAAATTTTATACTAAATGTTTCACAACATATTTTCAAAAAGATATTCATGTTTTACGGTGAAACTAGAATTTTGTTCCATCCAAACTTAATTCTTTAAAATTTCTTATGCTTTATGGCTCTAGTTGAAGTTAAGAAGCCGGCTAGTTGTTGGAATGCAATCCCGGATGGATGAAAAATTAATTTTGACAAGTTATGCTTACCTTGTATTGCCTATTACTTAGTCGAGATCCGAGGAAACTGAAATCTATATTTATATATTTATATATTTATTAATGATGAAAAAATTAATATAAATTATAAAAGTTATCAATGGCTCGAATCACTATGACAATATCATTGGCTAAGTATATAGTCATCTAAACAGTGCTACTGATAGGTTATTTGATTTCGCATCAATTGGTCTCATGACCTTAGTTATATGAATTTCTATATGAATTTTTTAATTGATAAAGAGGCTCTAAATTGTCTGAGCTGGCTTATATTCTCTTTTCGTCTCTGAGTCATTTTTTTTTGGTATATGATCATTTCTTTTATCAGAAAATAATATTAACGTCGAGTGGATCATGGATTTGTTAGAAAATTTTTTATTAACGTAAGTCATTCGGATGTTGAAAGTCCCGCACCGAGGCAATATATAGCGGCATCCCGGGTGAGACGACCGCGATCGCTGCGTGGTGGTGAGTATTTTTTTATTAAGTTATTAGCGAAGATGGCACAGTGGCATTTTTTTTATTCCGCATAGAAATTTCTATGGTTACGTCCTGAGAGAATTATTCCCACCCCTCCACAAATTGGTCACGCCGGGCGCATATATGAGCCCCATCGGAACGACCCAGACATCCTTCGGGCAGAGAAAGAAAAACCCTAGCACCCAGGCTTCCGCCTTCTAGGGTTTCATCACTTCCATCCCAAATGGTACTCCTCTTCTCCCTCGATAACCTCCTTTTCCTTCCTGTCCTCGACTTTATCTCCTTGTCTTGTCCCTTAATGCTTCGGGTTTTCTTGTTCTTTCGTTTCCTCGCAGGCGGATTCTCCTCGCAGAAGGTAAGACCCTGGTTCCTGTTCCTTTCTCAGCGGAGTTTTTTTTTTTTTTTTTTTTTTAAATTTTTTTATTCAGTGTTTTATGGTTTGGATTTCTAGGGTTTGGGATTTGTTCCTATTGTTCTCGCTGCTTTTGGTCCCAATTTCTTGAAATTTATTAGGGTTTGGGCCGCTTTTTGTCTGCGTTTTCTGGTGTATTGATGGTTCGATTTCATCTTGAATGATGTTTGGCGATGCAAGAATTAGCGTTTCTTGACTGCTTTGAACGTTCATATCATCTATTTGTGATCTATGAACCTTTTTTTTTTTTTTTTTTGAAAAAAGGGCTATTACCGTTATGTTCGCGACGGTCCAGGGTCCTGGGAGGGGCGAAGTGGGAATTTTGGGGAAAAAAAATCGCATAGGAAAAAAACGGGCCTAGTCCAGTCTGTAATTCAATGCTTTTGGTGGTTGTACTGGTCCAACTGACGAATCAAATGGGATTTTGGGCCCAATCATTCAAACAGGCCCTTAGACGAAATTCATGCCATCATCCTCCTGGATTTGGACAAAATAATCGTTGATTAGATGATATTTGTATTTTACCATGCTGGTTCTAGACTGCATGCTTTTTACTTTCTTCTTTCCTTTTTTTTGGTGGGGGGGGGGGGGGGTTGAATTACGGATAATTAATAAGGCAGACATGCAATTGTGTTGGGCAATGGCGGTTGTGCAACTTTGCAATGTATGCTTTATTGTCAGATTACATATCAGACAATACCTCAATTCGAACTAGCTTCTTTCTTTAAAATTAAGCTGGATGTAATGTAATCTATGTTTCTTGTTTGGCTTAAATGATACTTAAAAATTGATCATGTGGTCGGCATTCACATGGCTGTTCCAGCGTAGGAAGTGACATATTTGTTGATATCAAGTCATAGGACTCTCCTTGGTTTTATTAGCTTTCTTATTATTTTGTTAAACATACATATAGTTTTAGGGCTGTTGACAATGCTTGTTATAACTAGCATTAGTCTTTAGTGACTTTTGTTTATTATCTTAAGTTTCTGAATCTGATGACTCATATGCGGTTATATATTTGAGTTTTACTTTCTTTGGTCACCCTTTAGACATTGCATTTCTATTGCTTTCATTCGGTCGTTATACTATCTCTTACACCATCTTTTCCTTGTTGGCTAATTCCATATAACTCATGGGCAATCTTTAGTTTTTCTCTTATATGTTCTTTATGGTTGATCAACATTGAGTCCAAGAAGCATGGAGGGAGAGCAGCAATGAGGTGGGGGGGGGATTTGGTGTCAGAAACTTTAATCGAGCATATACATCATAAACATATTAATTTGGTTCACTTTCTGAATGCATTCTTTGATTCTTTGGTACTTGTCAGCACAAAATGTGTATTATATAACTTGTTTATTGGTCTTGCATCCTCATGTAAGGTTTAAGCCCTTTTCGAACACATGCTTGTGGCTCATGCCCATCATGTGCTTGTTAAAATTTATTTGAACATGAGTAGTTAGAGCTTCAAGTCTTCAACATCATATAGATTGTGTGACTATGGTCTCTATGTTCATATTATTCACCTGAAAAACATTGCTGAGATTTTGAAGTAAAAGATTAGAAGAGGTTTTCTCCAGGTACTTTATGTGTATTATCTTTTGGTTGGCAAGAGTCTTTTAAACATGGACTTGAGTATAAGCTACTGTTATGATATGATCGATTTGTTCCTATATGAATTATAGTTCCTATCAAGGTCTGTCAAATCGGTATCGCAACCTGTGCCGTCGGCCAACGGTTCGAGTCAGTATGGGTCTGGATTGGACTAGATCGGTGCGAACCGACATAGAAGCAAAGAAAGGAATCGGGGAGGAGGAAAAGAGAGAAAGAGAGGAAGGGGAGGGAGGACGGAGGAGATGTGGGCAATGGCCATAGGTCGGCTAGGCTGCAGGTGCGCTCGGAGGGCCGTCAAGGCCTCCGCTTTCTTCGCCAGTTGTGGTAGAGAGAGAGAGGTTGTCGTGGCCATTGGATGGTGAAATTGTGGCATGTGGTACTGCGGACAGGAAAAAGGGTCGATCGCCACTATTTCATGGGTTTTTTTTAAAAAAGTCCGACCATAGCGAAGTCGGCATGAAGCTAGCAAATCCATTGCCGACTTCACTATTCATCATCATTTAAAAAAAAAAAAACGTGATGAATAGGGATGATCGCCCTTGTTCTGCGGTGGTGGCTCCGTCCATGCCTTTTCTGCTGCCCAGTGGCCATTGCGGCCACCCGGCATCCTTTGGTGGCCTCTTCGTTGGTTGCGCCTCTATTTGGTACCTTTGCTCTCCCTCTCTCTTTATCTCTCTCCATTAAATGTCCTATCGGATGACACAGCTTCAAATGCCTTCATGGCCCTTCGACGACCTTGGTCGTCCACTGTCGGCCCTCTGACGGCATTGTCCCTTCTTTCTCCTTTCCTCTCTCTCTCTCTCTCTCTCTCTCTCTCTCCATCGTCTGGTGTTCCGATTTAGAAGGCCATGCTATCCCGGATTGCATTTGGTACGGCTCGGAACCGTCCGGTTTGGGGCGGTTTGGCGAACCATGGAAACCTGTGAAATAGGATAGGGTTATATTGTGGCTTTGATAAGTTAATAATAGGATAAGTCCTCAAACTGCATCGGCTCAAACTTCATCAATAAAGTCCCTTCTCTAGATATAGCTAAGAAGCATCTTAGTTGTTTTAAATTGTTTGGCAATGATTTATCCTTTTCCCACAAGTTTGATGGTTTTTTCTTGGTTCTTGCATGATATTTCTGAATATATGAAAATTTTTGGATCCCTTTTTGTAGATGCAGTATCTAAAAAAAACCATGTTATAGGTAGGTTTTATACACATATGTGCTGTTTTCCCTTATTTTCCATTGATTTTTTTTTTTTAAAAAATTCTTTTTAGCTTTCTAAAATATATTAAGTTCAATTGATAGTTTGATGCACTTGAATTTGGCATTTCAAGACGTTCTATTTTATGTCATTGATACAGATGAAGTGTTTTGTATCGATCTATCAACCAAGATTAGTAGATTGCATTTAATAGCTGGCAATCTATCCAGATTGTCGGCAATTTAATATGGGCCTACCACATTACTGCGTTTAGTATGCTTTTTAAGTGGCAATCTGGATTGCCTCTCAAGAGGCAATCTGGATTGCCTTGCAGAGAGGTGGCTATTCAGATTACCACCTATTTGGTAATCTTGCAATATTTTTTTTGGGACAAAAATATCCTAAAAAATAATATATTATATCATATATTACATATATGATATAATATATTATATATAATATAATAATATATTATAATATAATAATATATAATATAATATAATATATAATATATATATTATAATATATAATATATTTTTGTTCTTTTATTTTGAAAAATTGAAAATTTTGTGCATAGGATGTGATTTTTAATAAATTTGATTTAAGGATATTTTGGAAATTTGATGTTACATTACCAATAATCTGATTGTCATACTAAACATGTCAATCAAGATTTTCAGTAATTTGACTACAACATTACCTGTGTATGCTAAATACAGTAATCAACATTACTGGCAATTTATCTATATTGCAGGCAATTCAAATTACTAGGTGATGCAGATTAAAATTGCCTGGCAATGTACCAAACGCGATGGTAGAGATATGCTGTGAATACATGGTCACTTAATCTCTTTTCTCTAGACTTTGGATTTCATGATGATGGATGAACTTATTGTGGTGTCACATATCATGATATTTTGTTGTGTGTTTTGAAAAACTTTAGTATCATATTACTATACTTTTCTTATTACATGCTCATACAATTTTGATTTTTTAATCCATGCTTGTTACATAGTAGTAGGGATGCAAATTGTCCTGTTTAGACGAAGGTTTGCTGAATTGGTTTTGGAGGGGTACTTGCCAGCAATCAGCTTGGTACGGTACAGGTCCGTACTATGCCCTTTTTGGGGTGAGAGCCAAAAAAAAAAGGGGGGGGGGGGGGGGGCTTTTGAATTGCTGGCTGTGTGGGCCTATGTGATTTAATAGCCAGGCTGAACACAGTTTAAAAGTTGGGGGAGGGGTCAAATATGATTTAATAGCATGGAGAGGGGAACATTTTAATCGGTCGAACTATGTTGGTCCCCGACCTGTCATATTGGTTGGTTTGGCACAGTTAAGCAAACCTTAGTTTGGACAATGTACTAGCAAACGATCAATTTTGTTTGAAAAATATGGTAAGCTGGGTTGGTTTGGGTCAAATAGTTTCATGCCTAACAATATCGTGCTGGTAGGTTTAGTGCAACCAAACTTGCAGCTATCACAACTCCTTGTATTTATTAAAGGGGCACAAAGAACACTTCATCCATAGGTATTAAAGGGGCACAAAGAACACTTCATCCATAGGTACATTCCAAATTTAGATCAACAAGATTTTTTTTTTTTTTTTTTTTTTTTTTTTTTGAAGTTAGATCAGTAAATAAGGCAACAACGAGTGACCTTGGCAGCCGGCGGTAGGTGCTAAATGCTCTCTCTTTTTTCTCCCTTCTTAATATTGCTCCCTCTCCAACCCCCCCCCCCCCCCCCCCCCCCCGCAAAAAAAAAGAAAAGAAAATAAGAAAATAAATAAATAAAAAAGGAAGAAGTATCCGGACCCCTTTTCCCAAAAAAAAAAAAAAAAATCTTAACCATGAGGTAAGCCCAAGACTAAATCATATGGTGGGGTCATGTGGATATGTCATTTTTAAGTAGTACTTCCTTTCCTTTCCTTTCCTTTCCCTTCTTTTCTTTAGAACATGTGAGCTTTAGGATCATGTGATGCTACTTTCAAGGACTCTTTCAAACTTATGGTTTCCTAGTATCCTTTTTGATAAAGTTTGGTGATAAATTGATGATCTAGACGAAACACTTTGCTTACATAGTGTTTTTTCTTAATACCTAAAGAGGATTCATGATGTTGTGACCTTAAATAGATAAAATGTGATTTGTCGGTGATTTTTCCTGTTATGCATAATTGCATATCAATCATCTTTTAGTATGTCTTAGGATTTTCTGATATTGTGATCTCTCTTTCTGTTTTTCTGTTCTATTCCTTTAAAACTTTTTTGGTAGTCATGTATCTGGTGGTTCTTAGGAGGTCTTAGGATAATATGATATTGTGATATCTTCGTATTTGTCTTCTATTATCACTCCAGTGCTGGGGCTGTATGTTTTGGTTTCTGAGTTATCAATTCTCCTTTGCCCAACTTCTCTCTTTGCATTGACAAATGCACCCATTTTTATAAGAATCACCTCATTATTTTCTTTTTGTTTTTTTTTTTTAAGAGCCAAAAAGGTGCACACCATACAAAGGTGAATATGTTGTGTAGCCCGTCTCATGGAAAGAAATGTACTCATCCTGGATGTCCATGCCTCATGTTTATCCAGACGTGAGGCATTAATTAATGTAATCTTAGTTGTATTGTTTTTGAAAGGGTCTGGCCAAAAATTGATTGCTCCTTTTTTTTCCCATTAGTATTATTGATATACAAAGAAATAAATGTTTATATCACCCCATACTTGCGGAAACCAACAAAAAGCAAAGTACAGGGGAATAATTGGGAGACCTTTAAACATCAAAACTAGGAATTGATTTTGTTATCTTTAAAATCACTTTGAACTAAACTGTATTAGTTCCCCTGTCTAACAACAATTTGTCTTGTGATAATTTATTTTGTTCTGAACTAATGAGCATGTTACAAATGTCATTGATTTGGCTAAAGAATTAGAATGATGATAATGATTTTAGTATAGTTAATTTCTTTTCCCTACTCCACATATGGTACTGGACAAGCAGTGTTTGTGTTGTAGGCTAGCTGCAGTGACCCATTGTAAATGATTAATGTGCGATTGCAAAGTTTCGAGCCTCATCATTGATGATGCCAACGTGGAAAATATGGTCTCCATGTGGTGAGAACTAGAGAAGGTTAATCTGATGGACTTTACAGTGGGCAGTGACAGGTCTCTGCCCTTTCTGACTGATGCAAATTGGGCACATCTCTACTAGATGGGTAAAACTTGAAGGAAAATTTACACACTATTGACATGCCATTTAGAATCATGCAATAGGAGGTTTGTATAGCTCACCTTTTAAACTCATTAAGGAAGGATATGTCCTTATGGACCTTTATGGCCCTAGTAGGTTTTAGCTTACCAACCCATTGGCTAAACCTGATATTGAGGGCCTTTTAACCAAGAACCAGCAATGTAACTTGTTAAGTTTTGGTCATTATAAGCTGGAAGGCTCAGGAGGGTCCAATTCATACATCAATTTATGGTTCAATTTTTAATAGGGAAATGGTGTACCCAGGTTTTGTGTTATATGCTACCCATGTAGACTATAAACATCTTACCAATGTGACTGTAGGTCTATGATTGGATTTCCTAGCATGATGCTCAAGTCAACACGCACAGTTTTCTACAGCATAGGCTGATCTTGACACTTTAATTATACCTTCAGCATCTTTGGCAGTCAACTGAAAGAAGTGGGGCTTAGCTAGCCAAGGCTATACTTTATCACAGAGATGGAACACCGAGCAATGAATTGATTCATAAGCCTCTCAGTTGATGCTTTGCAGGAACCATAATCTATGGAGGCTTTTCTGTTTTGTATTACTGTAAATAGGCTAGCAGTGATGACTAGACATGTTCTGAACTTTTAAGACATGTCTGAATCTTATGAGAATAGCATATAGAAAGTTAAGCAGAATAGACTAGTGTCAATTGATATGGTATGTTTCAGCATGTATTACTATGAATTTAGCTTCTTGGCTGACATGATAGAGAGTGGAGTAAATGACTTGTGCTTGGTTGATGGTTGATATATACTCTGTATGAGGGGTATTGGATGGCAGATTGTATGTTTTCTATCAACAGTGTTAACCATGGTTCACATATTAAATAAAAAATAGGGGCCAGCTTCTACATTGCTTGCAGAGTATATGTGGTAAATTGGTAAATATTGAATTTCTTAAACTTTCTACAATTTGAGCAGAATTATTTTTTTCTCATGGTTCTTCCTAATCTGGTATGTTTCTTGATCTTTCCTAATATTCTTTAAGAGGTCGGTTGACATTAGTGCGTTTTGTTCAAGCATGGTTAATTGAACTGCCTTTCTACTGCCATATAACCAGTGCTTGCTAGTCTGTAGTAAATTAATGAATTAATTATCAAATGAAAAGTTATTTTCAACACCTCTTTTGTGTATGTTTAACTTTTTAGTTTCTGGAAGGTTTACTTCATATTTTTGAGTGTTTGTAGGTCTTCACGGTCCCCATCTCCGTACAAGCATCACTCTAGATCAAGATCCCATTCTAGGGGTCGATCCCAGTCCAGGTCCCACTCTCCCCTTCCCAGGTCTCGAACTCGATCACGGTCTGGAAGTCATGGCAGGTCTTTTAAGTATTCAGATTTTTTTTTTTTTTGTTTTGTTTTCTGGATCATCAGTTCATACGTATGATGTTAAAAATATAAATATTTTATGTTAAATATATTCTCCAACAAGAAATCTAATGCATATATGGTTGCAGGAGTGGTGCAAGAAATCCTGGAAATACTCTTTACGTAACGGGCCTTTCTTCTAGGGTTACAGAAAGGGATCTTGAGGACCACTTCTCTAGAGAGGGAAAGGTTGGTTTTGTGAAAATTTCATGTTTTTCTTGATTGTGCTGGATTGGTGGTGTTAATGTCTTGTATTTTCTTAGGTGGTTGGATGTCGTTTAGTTGTTGAACCCCGTACACGCATCTCTCGAGGTTTTGCATTTGTGACCATGGACACAACTGAAGATGCAGAGCGGTGCATCAAATATCTCAATCAGTCAGTGCTGGAAGGGCGGTACGTAACTGTGGAAAAGGTAATTTTTTGCACCATGGCTGCATCTATTATAGCATGCAGGACCTTTTATCTTATCCTTTCCTTGACTTGGAGGTTTTTGGCTATATTCAGAAGACATTGCGTCAGATATGTTGGCAGCAATCAAGATGATCAGTTCATCCATTTCAACTTTAGTCATACAGCTTGATGAATGGCCAGCCTAACGGTTTTCCATGCATCACACCAACTTAACATAGCAAAATTTCCAACTAAACAACTTCAGCAATTCACCTTCAACTCTTACAACAACTAATCAGTGGACATTATCATCTCTCTAATCGGGCATATATGGTATCTCGCACATAGCATTCATCTAGCAGCTCTGCCAGTCATGTCTTGATTTTAGTATTTTTGCAGTCTTTTCTGTTTTTTAAATATGAGGCCTTGAAATAAGACTACTAATACTTCTGCTATATGAGTTTCAACAAGAACCGTTGTTTTATGTGGCGCACCATCTTCATCATTATGTTCTAATTACATTCTCAGCTTGGGCTCGGGGAAGCTGTAAAGAGTTATGGCATTTCTTGTTTTCTTTTCAGTCAAGGAGGGGACGCCCACGAACACCTACACCTGGACATTACCTGGGTATGAAAAGTTCTCGCGACAACAGTGAGTTTTGCCCCCCAACTGAACAAAATATGATCCTTGTTATCACCTAACCGTTCTTCCTCCTGATTCTGTCATCAAATTTCTGCAGTGGTACTATTTCTCCTCCCCACTCATCTTTGTCCTTGTCTCTGTGGCAGGCTATCGACATGACCGTGGAAGATATCGTGGAGGCTATGATCGTGACGACTATGGTGGTGGCTATCGTCGATCTCCGAGACGCTCACCTTATCGGGGTGGTCGTGACTATTCCCCTCGGAGATCGCCTTATGGTGGCAGGTCAAGAAGAGAACGATCAAGGTCCCTACCTTACTCTCCATACGGAAGCCCTGATAGGGGGGGCTATGGGCGACGTGCAAATGGGTATCCCAGATAATTTTGGTCCCGGTTCTTGGATCCAGATGTCGAATGAATGCCGTGGAGATGATGATTGGGTTCTTCAAGTTTGTTTTCCTTATTTAAACCGGATTGAATGTAGTTTTAGACTTTCAGAAGTCATGTCACCCGTAGGTTTATTTTACTGTTCTCGCTGTGTGGCTTTTCTTTGCCTTCTTTGCTTCAAATGGTAGGGCGTTTGATGGATTTAAAAAAGAGGTCAACTTTCTGAAGAACGTGAAAAAGTTGTTTAGAGACATCAGTTTGCCTTTTGAATGATTGTTGTTTCCATTGGCTGCCAACCATTATTTGTGCCCATCAATCTTGCTCTTTATGGTGTGGAATGATTGCATGCCAATGCATGAACTTGTTTGGATGATGTGCTCAGGAGACAAAATTAGTTCCTTTCCCGTCGCATCTCCGTTCTGCTGCTATCTCCCAGCGTTGATTTGCAGGTCATACAGCAGTTTTCTGAAAGCCCTCTTGAGTGCTACTCGGATCTCGACAGAGAAAAGCTTTAATAATTCACCCAAGACGTGCATAAAAAGGAGTACGCAGAGAAAGGCCTTCCTCTCGCTCAATCCAGCATCGTGCATGGTGCCAGTTTGAAAAGACCAAAGCTAAGGTAACACGGGAAAGTTGGCAGGCGGTTCCCAGTCTCGTAATCTGAGGGAGAGAATAAAAAGAACCCCACGACATAGCTGACCTGCTAAACTTCTCTAGAACGCTGGGAGCAGGCTCGGTTCCTGGTGTCCGCGTTTCGCACTGCTCGGGAACGGAGAGCCGGCGAGCGCGAACGCTGGCTCGGTAACGGGTGCAGATGATGGATTTCGGACGCATGGTGTGATGTCCCCCCTCCTCCTCTTTTATAATAATAATTATTTTAGCCGAGAGTGCTCGATTTAGTTGGGAGGCTTGAAAGGACACGTACGGTACAGAGAAGGGCGAGGGATTTAGCAGCCGTGTAGCTTTTCCGTGACATTTGGCGGTTACTTTCGCACCAAATCATCTCAATATCATGATAGCGAATTTGACATACTTTCCCCTTGAAAAACGTAGAAAAAGATAAAAATTAAAGTTGGGAAAGATGAACCGTAAGCGTGTGGTTCATTATATGGATTCTTCTCTCGAAAGGTGGAGATCCAATGAGGTCACAACAATATGATTAAACCTGCCGATTTTTTTAAGTTCGCTATGTTTCATCCATTATACTTACCTTTATAATGATTAATTTCTTATTCTACGTTTCGGTTGCAAGTTTTTGAATACTCTAACAGTGTTTGCCCTGGGAAATCAAGGACAATCATGATTTGTGGGATGTGTCATGGTAATAGCTAATAAAAAATTTGAAAGCCAAGTCTCATCTATTCCACGTTCACTGTTTTAACTTCAATTTCACAAGAGGTCATGTCAAGGTTCCTGAAAGGGGAAAGGAATCTTGTAGGCTGCTTTCAGTTCCATCTAAAAACCTTTTTTTTTTATACAAAACCACCCTAAAGACTGACTTAACTAGAGTTGGCACCAATAACGCCAACTAAACTTGACCTTACAAACTCAAGATCAATTATAGCCGACCTAGAGGCACTAAACCTAGCCGTGATTGGAACTAGCATGACTCAAATTCTTTTACTTGCAGAAACGTCGTGGAAACAACGTTTTACTTTCTAGCACTTGCCACAAGTCAAAGGAAAAGTTTGAATTTTAATTTCCTAATCTAAAAGAAATTCTTCCTAAGATATAAGCAGGACAATCAAAAAGTCACATCTTTTGCACTTTCTTTGAGAAACCACATATTTACCCCCAAGTGATCTATTTTGAATGTAACTAACACACACACAAAGAAGAAGAAGAAGAAGAAGAAGAAGAAGAAGAAGAAGAAGAAGAAAGAAGAAGAAGAAGAAGGATTCAATCTCTCTCTCTCTCTCTCTCTCTCTCTCTCTCTCTCTCCCCCCATGTATACGTATGTGCCATGCAATTATATACCATTCACTAGATTTTTGGCTTTTAGCTCACTAATTCAAAAAATTTTACTTAAGATCCATTTGATTAAAGTATATTAGATTATGAAATAATTTAATAACTTTTTAAAATTATTTATCTAAAAAAATAATTATAGAAAAAAATAATTTTTATTATATTTGATTGGTAAAAAAATTATTTTGAAAAATGATATTGAAAAAAAATTATTATGTTTGGTTGAAGATAATTCTATATAAAAATATAATAAAATTTATAAATATATAATTTTATATAAAATAATTTTTTAATATTAAAATAGTATTATTATTTTTAATTAATTTTTATATGATGATTATAATCACATAATCATTTGCATAATACTATTTTCATCATAATTTTTTTATTAAAAAAATTATTAAATAAATTTTAAAAAATATTAAAATAAAATTAATGATTATATATGTAATTTTATTGAAGATATTTTTATCAAATATAAATTATCATGACTCAAAAATTTATCAAATACTAACTTTATTATGATATTTATTTTATTTTTTTTTCAAAAAATAAGCATAAAATTTATTAAATTTTTTTATTTTTTATATTAAATATAATAAATTAATATAAAAATTATTTTTTTACGATAGATTATCACCATCCAAACGGCCCAAATGCTGTTTGCTTCCAAGTCTCCAGCCCTTCAAGCCACTTGGTTAGCTTAGTAATGACTACGGAAGCAATGCTTAAAGGAGGCTCGACATCCAATTAACATGCAATCAGACCTCGTGCTTGACGCGGCGCCCCGTGAATGGCCCTGTTTTAACCATTCCCACCAACTACTCCCAAATTCCACCAATCTCTTCATGCCACAATACACTGGAATCAAGTCATGCCACAAAACACTGGAATCAAAATAGTATCCGCTCCGGGCTCTGGTGCAATGCCTGTTTGCCAAGGTGTTTGCTCTGTGTTTCCACGAGTTCAAAGCTGAGGCAAACGTTGTTATTATGGAGACTATCAATCAGTATTACTGCCGTCACAGATCGAAAGTAACGTAAACATGTGAACCGCAGTGCTTTGAATATTATTGGTGCAGAAATCCATCTTCATCGGAGGTCGCCGGAGTCGAGGCCGCTGAGGTCGCCATCGGGGACCTGCAAAACGAAGTCCCATCCAAAACCGGTGGGGGGTGACTCCGGTAGAACCCTCCGACGGTCAAGTCAGTTTTCGGCCAACAGTAATGGAGTACTCGGAATGAGTTCCGGAGCTTAGAGATGAGGAGGAGAGCTTAGAGAATCGAGAGTTCAGAGAGCTTAGCCTTAGCGTGTCGGGATGGTCCTTTATATAGTAGAGCTTGATGGTGACAACTGCAGCCGCGTGCTGGCGGACCGCTCGAGGTTCGGCGGAGTCAGTCTCACGGGATGGTGCCGTGTGCGGCGGATTGAGGGTGACAGCCATTGCCACCTGACGGTGGGTCGGCGGATTGAGGGTGACAGCCATCGCCGCCTGACAGTGGGTCGGCGGATTGAGTGTGACAGCCATTGCCGCCTGACAGTGGGTCGCTATTGCCTGCGGCGGACTGACTGATGGTGATGGTTGCGGAGCTTGCCAAATGAAGGGTTGAAGGCCTTCGTCGTGTGCCCATTTCGGAGGAGTTCGGACTCCTGAAGAGGAAGATAGGAGGAAGTTCGGCTCCCATAGGCGTCTGGCTGGAGGTATGCAGCTAAGGCTCGTCCGCTGAAGAGTTCGGCTGCTGAGAATCCGAAGCTCGGCCGTTTGGAGGTTCGGCCGGCTATTGGACTTCGGCTGAGGCTTGGACACTCGAGAATTCGATAGGAGCTCGGTCGGCCGAAGTTCGACGAGGGCGACCGCTGAGGAGTTCGACCGAGTGACGACTGCTGAGGAGTTCGGGCTCCTGAGTGATGACCGCTTGGGGATTCCGCTAAAGCCCGTCCGCTGAGGAGTTCGGCCGCTGAGAGGACTTCATTGAAGCTCGGCCGCTTGGAGTCGGTCCGAAGGAGTTCGGCCGTGGGGAGTCCGAAGGAGTTCGGCCGCCCAGGAAGTTTGGTCTCGACGCTGGGAGTCCGGAAGAAGCTCGGGAGCTGACCAGTTCGGCCTGCTGGAAGAAGTTCGATCGCTGGGAGTTCGGTCGCTTGGCAGTTCGGCCGGCTGAAGGAGTTCGACTAGACCAGTGCGCTGAAGCTCTTCTGCGGCTACTGGTTGCATTATGCTGAGCGTTGGGTCGGGCTTCGGCAGGAGCGGAATTTATCCCCAACAGTAGCCCCCCACTCCCGAGTTCAAAAGTTTGAACGAAGGGAGTACCACAATAGGCGACTGCCGAAGCCTTATTCTGGATCCCGCGCTTGTCGTAGCTGAAGCTCGGGGAGGCCTCATCTCCAGCCAGTGTTGACGTTGAAGTTGAAGCTGAGGCTTGGGGGAGACCTCACCTCCAGCGAGACTCATTTCCAGCCAAAGTTGATGAAGCTGACGTCGAAGCTCTCTGGCCGAGGTTGACATGATAGCTTTCTCTAACCGAGGTCGATGTTGAAGCCCCCCGGCCGAGGTCGTCGCGGGCCTCACGTCTATCCGAAGACCTTATCCCTAGCCGGAGCCGATGCGGGTGCTCGGGGGAGATCTCATCTCCTACTGCCGAGGTTAGCCCAGTTCCTCGGGGGAGATCTGATTCATAGCCGAAGTTGCTCGGGGGAGGTCTCATCTCCAGTCGATGTTTGGAGTTGAAATGGAACTCGTTTCCAGCTAAAGTCGATGAAGCTGATGTTGAAGCCGAAGTAAATCTCGCCCCCTGCGGTCGAGGTCGGAGTTGAGCTCCTCGGGGGTGACATCATCTCCATCAGCTGAAGTTGACTTGGGGGGACCTCCTATTCCGCGGCTGAGATTGTCGTGGTCGCTTGGGGGCGATCTCATCCCCTGCAGTGGACATTGCCGAGGTTGGTGCTCGCGTTAGGACGAGGTTCTCCTGTTCCTAATCGAGGCTGTTCACGGTCGCTCGGGGGAGATCTTATCTCCTGCAGCCGAGCTTCCCTCGGGGAGATCTTATCTCCTGCGGCGAGTTGGTGCTCGTTAGGATGAGGTTTCTCCTGTTTAATCGGGTAGTTCACGGCGGGGGAGATCTTATCCCTGCAGCGAGCTTCCGGGGAGATCTTATCCCCGGCTTGTGCTCGGTTAGGACAGGTTCTCTCCTGTTCCTAACCGAGTAGTTCACGATCGCTCGGGGGAGATCTTATCTCCTACAGCCGAGCTTCCCTCGGAGGAGATCTTATCTCCTGCGGCCGAAGTTCGTGCTCGCGTTAGGACGAGGTTCTCCTCCTGTTCCTAACCGAGGTAGTTCACGGCGCTCGGGGAATTTATCTACAGCCGAGCCTCCCTAGGGGAGATCTTATCTCCTACAGCCGGCTTGTTCTCGCGTTTGGACGAGGTTCTCTCCTGTTCTAACGCGGCTGTGGGCACATGGGACCGTCGTCCTCGCCTCTCTCCATCTCATTTTAGGTGAATGAGGCCTTCGACCTTGCTCGCGTTAGGACGAGGTTTCCTCCTATTCCCAATGGGCTGTGGGGCACATGGGGACCGTCGTCCTCGCCTCTCTCCCATCCCATCCTTTGTGGATGGGGCCTTCGACTTTGCTCGGACCGTCATCCTCGCCTCTCCCCCCATCCCGTCCTTCGTGGACGGGGCCTTCGACTTTGCTCGCGCTAGGATCGAGGTTCTCCTCCTGTCCTAACCGGCTGTGGGGGCACATGAGGACTGTCGTCCTCACCTCTCCCTCCATCCCGTCCTTTGTGGATGGGCCTTCGACTTTGCTCGCGCTTAGGACGAGGTTCTCTCTGTTCCTAGCCGACTGTGGGGGCACATGAGGACCATCGTCCTCGCCTCTCCCCCCATCCCGTCCTTCGTGGACGGGGCTTCGACTTTGCTCGTGCTAGGACGAGGTTCTCCTCCTATTCCTAATCGGCTGTGGGGGCACATGAGGACCGTCGTCCTCGCCTCTCCCCCCATTCCGTCCTTCTTTATGGACGACCTTCGACTTTGCTCGTGCTAGGACGAGGTTCTCCTCCTGTTCCTAGCCGGCTGTGGGGGCACATGAGGACCGTCGTCCTCGCCTCTCCCCCATCCCGTCCTTCATGGACGGGGCCTTCGACTTTGCTCGCGCTAGGACGAGGTTCTCCTCCTATTCCTAACCGACTGTGGGGGCACATGAGGACCGTCGTCCTCGCCTCTCCCCCCCATCCCGTCCTTTGTGACGGGGCCTTCGACTTTGCTCGCGCTAGGACGAGGTCTCCTCCTGTTCCTAGTCGGCTGTAGGGGCACATGAGGACCGTCGTCCTCGCCTCTCCCCCCATCCCGTTCTTCGTGGACGGGCCTTCGACTTTCTCGCGCTAGGACGAGGTTCTCCTCCTGTTCCTAACCGACTGTGGGGCACATGAGGACCGTCGTCCTCGCCTCTCCCCCATCCCGTCCTTCATGGACGGTGCCTTCGACTTTGCTCGTGCTAGGATGAGGTTCTCCTCCTGTTCCTACCGGCTGTGGGGGCACATGAGGACCGTCGTCCTCGCCTCTTCCCTCATCCCGTCCGTTGTAGACGGGGCCTTCGACTTTGCTCGCGCTAGGATGAGGTTCTCCTCTTGTTTCCTAACCGGCTGTGGGGGCACATGAGGACCGTCGTCCTCGCCTCTCCCCCATTCCGTCTTTTTGTGGACGGGGCCTTCGACTTTGCTCGCGCTAGGACGAGGTTCTCCTCCTGTTCCTAGCCGGCTGTGGGGCACATGAGGATCGTCGTCGCCTCTCCCCCCATCCCTCCTTCATGGACGGGGCTTCGACTTTGCTCGCGCTAGGACGAGGTTCTCCTCCTATTCCTAACCGACTGTGGGGGCACATGAGGACCGTCGTCCTCGCTTCTCCCCCCATCCCGTCCTTCTGTGACGGGCCTTCGACTTTGCTCACGCTAGGACAGGTTCTCCTCCTGTTCCTAGCCGGCTGTGGGGGCACATGAGGACCGTCGTCCTCGCCTCTCCCCCCATCCCGTCCTTCGTGGACGGGGCCTTCGACTTTGCTCGCGCTAGGATGAGGTTCTCCTCCGTTCCTAACCGACTGTAGGGGCACATGAGGACCATCGTCCTCACCTCTCCCCCCATCCCATCCTTCGTGGATGGGGCTTCTTCGACTTTGCTCGCGCTAGGACGAGGTTCTCCTCCTATTCCTAACGTGGACTGACTGTTCTTCCCTGTCATCGCATAGATTTCGCATCCAAAAATGATTTTATTGAGAGGGGAGAGTTTTACCGAGGAGAAGCTGATAGCAGCGCATTTCCGTTCGAGGGTTGTCGGGGGTTGTTCCTCGGAGTTCCCTCTGGCAGTAAGTCCCGTCCAGATGACCTCCTCTATCTCATGCCGGCCTTCTTAGTTTGGAACATGCCTCTCTGACTTTGTCTTGGGGGACAGGTCCGATGTAGCTAGCGCCAGCTATCTGGGGTGGCAGTATTTACGCGACCGCTTAGGGGGATCCTTTAGCGTTCTTTTTGATGACGCATTTTCTCGTTCTCGAGCTTTGTTTCTCTTCTCCTGGCGTGACCTAGTTCCGCCCGGCTCTGTTAGCTGATCTTTAGGTCGGCGTGCTTCGGGGGGGGGTGGTCGGAGGCCGATTTATCTTACCTCGTTCTTCTTTGTCGATCTCGTTCGTTTAGATCCTTGCATCTCGCGATCGGATTGAATCCCTGTTCTTTTTTCTGTTTGACCATCTTAAATCGGTCGATCTTGCCATATATTCTCAGTCTGAGGCGTCCGATGGTAGGGCTTTACTTGCCTTGATCGCGCCACGTTTGGGAAGGCCGTAGTCCTTCAGACTTGCCGCCGCTCTTAACTTCGTTCCGAGATTCGAGTTAGAGGAGCGGGTCGCAGCTACGGAATCTTTCGGGAGGAGGATTCTTCGCGTCCTTCTGTCGGGGCTTCCTTTGCGGTGAGCTCGAGAAATTTGGGCTTCGCTTGCGTGGGGCTTCATTCCGCTTTCCCGCGAAACTTTAAAACCTTCATGCTTCTTCCCGAACTTCCAATCGCAGCTTTTTCGTCCTTCGCTGCCCGAACTCCTTCTCGCATCTCTCGGGAATTCTCGGCATGCCCGACATGCTTTTGCTTTTGCCTTCGATCCCTCTCGCTCCTTGGGCTGCGCGCGGCGAACTTCACTTGGGTGATTCTTTGCTGCGGGTCCCTCCCCTCCTGAGCCAACGACATTCGTGGGGAGAACTTCGCCACTGCTTGCGCCGAACTTCACTGTGATGGTGGGCTTTAAGGTGGAGTTCGGCTTCCCTTGCGCCGAGCTTCATTGATGAGCTCAAAAGGGAGAGTTCGGCCTTGCTTCCGCCGAACTTTATTTCGATGAGCTGATGAGTTCGGTCTTCCTCCGAACTTCATTCCACGGGAGAACTTTGCTCCGCCCTCGCTTGTGCCAAACTTCATTCCGCGGGGGGCTTCGTTCCGTCCTTGCCGGCATCGAACTTCATTTGGAGGTTGAGCTGAGGAGTTCAGCTTTCCACCGAGCTTCATTTCGCCTTGATGCCGAGCTTTGGGGGAGCCCGGCTTTTCTTCGAGCCGAACTTCATTCCCCTTTCCCGCGAGACCCGCCGTGGGAGAACTTCCTGCTGCTCTTGTTATGACGAGTTCGGGCGAGCTCGAGGGGAGCTCGGCTTTTCTTGCCCGAACTTCGTTCCGCCTCCGGTGAACACTCTGTAGGTGGTTCCTTTGGGGGACATACTGGAGCGTGAGTTCGGCCTCACTTGCGCCGAACTTCGTTCCGCTTTCACGCGGAAGCTTCTGCGGGAGGATTTCATGCTTCTTTGTCGGAGCTTCCTCGATGACGGGCTCATGGGTGGGTTCGGCCTTCCTCGCGCCGAAATTCGTTCCGCTTCGGCGGAGGAACTTCTGCTCTCCGTTTCTCTCTTAGGAGCGATTGGGCTCTTCCTTAAGGCTGATTCCTCGCACCCTCATGGCGGGCTTGCGGGTGGAGTCGCCACCGGAGGCTGCTGTATAGCCTGCAACGCCTCCGTGAGGCCACGGATCTGTCGGACAAGTAGGCCGAACTGCTTCACATCCACCGCGGGTGCAGGTGGAACCTAGGCTGCCGGGGCTGAAGCAGGAACAGACGGGCCTGGACGGGATCGGGTCGCGAAGGCCGCCGAGTGCCGTGCCGAAGCTCTCCTGGGTGGCATTTTTTCCTCGGAAGAAAAGAAAGATCTCCGGAGAGGGAAGAGAAGGGTCGTCGAGCACTCCTTTAAAAACAAGGGAACCTCGAAGGTTCGAGCCCTCCTTCTAGCGCCAATCTGTTGGTGCAGAAATTCATCTTCGTCGGAGATCGCCGGAGTCGAGGCCGCTGAGGTCGCCGTCAGGGACCTGCAAAACGAAGTCCCGTCCGAAATCGGTGGGGGGTGGCTCCAGCAGGACCCTCCAATGGTCAAGTCAGTTTTCGGCCAACAGTAATGGAGTGCTCGGAATGAGTTCCGGAGCTTAGAGATGAGGAGGAGAGCTTAGAGAGTCGAGAGTTCAGAGAGCTTAGCCTTAGCGTGTCGGGAGGGTCCTTTATATAGTGGAGCTTGATGGTGACAACTGCAGCCGCGTGCTGGCGGGCCGCTCGAGGTTCGGCGGAGTCAGTCTCACGGGATGGTGCCGTGTGCGGCGGATTGAGGGTAACAGCCATTGTCGCCTGACGGTGGATCGGCGGATTGAGGGTGACAGCCATCGCCGCCTGACCGTGGGTCAGCGGATTGAGGGTGATAGCCATCGCCGCCTGACAGTGGGTCGCTATCGCCTGCGGCGGACTGACTGATGGTGATGGTTGCGGAGCTTGCCGAATGAAGGGTTGAAGGCCTTCGTCGTGTGCCCATTTCGGAGGAGTTCGGGCTCCTGAAGAGGAAGATAGGAGGGAGTTCGGCTCCCATAAGCGTCTGGCTGGAGGTATGCAGCTAAGGCTCGTCCGCTGAAGAGTTCGGCTGTTGAGAATCCGAAGCTCGGCCGTTTGGAGGTTCGGTCGGCTGTTGGACTTCGGCTGAGGCTTGGACACTCGAGAATTCGGTAGGAGCTCGGTCGGCCGAAGTTCGATGAGGGCGACCGCTGAGGAGTTCGGCCGAGTGACGACTGCTGAGGAGTTTGGGCTCCTGAGTGACGACCGCTTGGGGATTCCGCTAAAGCCCGTCCGCTGAGGAGTTCGGCCGCTGAGAGAACTTCGTTGAAGCTCGGCCGCTTGGAGTCGGTCCGAAGGAGTTCGGTCGTGGGGAGTTCGAAGGAGTTCGACCGCCCAGGAAGTTTGGTCTCGATGCTGGGAGTCCGGAAGAAACTCGGAAGCTGATCAGTTCGGCCTGCTGGAAGAAGTTTGGCCGTTGGGAGTTCGGTCGCTTGGCAGTTTGGCCGGCTGAAGAAGTTCGATTAGATCAGTGCGCTGAAGCTCTTCTGTGGCTACTGGTTGCATTATACTGAGCGTCAGATCGGGCTTCGGCAGAAGCGGAATTTATTCCCAACAGGTATAGTCCATGTTCAGTGTATTAGCTACTGTTTTTGTTGGCTCCTAACATCAAAACTCCAAAGTAACGTCCAGTACCAAAATAACTTAGTTTTAGTTAATTTTCAATTTGTTAATCACTATCCTTGCCATGAAAGAGCACTGCAAACCTTGGGCGTAGTCAATGTTCGGTTATGAATCACTACTTTTGCCAAAAAGTAATATGAACAGGTCATATTGGTAACTTTTAAATCTCATGGTCGGCAGCCAGTTAATTGCAAATCTTGTCTGTTTCCATGCAACTCAAATGACTAAGCAAAAGCAAGCGGGCAAGCAAACGATCGGTATTAACTACTAATCTTTAGCTTCTCTCTCATTAGTCATTAATCTAATCCTCCTCTGAAACGCTGCCTTAAGCCCCTTAAAAACCATCCAGCAGTAGTACGTTACTTACGTAACTACGTACTCCCCTACCTTTTTTTTTTTTTTTTTTTGAAGCTACGTACTCGCCTTCACGAGCCTCCGGCAATATCTCTCTCTCTCGCGCGCGCGCGCTCGCTCTCGCATCTCACCACGTGTTCACGTGTCCGCGTTACGCGCGCGCGGGCGCTTGGGGTTCGCTTGGCAGTTGACGGTGGTGGCGAGTTCTTCTTGTCTTTTAGCCCGCCCCAGGTTCTCTCCTCTGCCTCTGCCATGGTACCAATGGAAGAAAGAACACATAAAAAGACCTTTCCACCCCCCTTCTTCTTAATTTTCTTTTCACTCCACGGAGTCCAAGGAAAAAAAAAAAAAAAAATTGGAGAGCTAGAAAAGGCCAAACGTGAAGATAGGCGCCCTTTACGGAAGGCCATGGCCTTTTCCTCCGTTTGAACGCACCGCAAAAGAAAGAGAGGAGATAGAAGGAAAAAGTCGGCAGCATAATAGCGTATAGGCTGCCCTTATAAGTCCTCCAAGCCTTTCCCATCCCCACCCCCAACCTTTTTACTATATACACAGAAACCAACGAAGCAGGGAAAAGCCTGGCCCGTCCCCAGTCCTGGCCTCTTCCGTCCGTGTCCTCATCCTTGGGCCAAAAATAAGAGAGAAGTGATCGAGAGCGAGATGGGACAAAAACAGAGAGACGGGGCTGGTGGTTTTGGGAGGGTGGTGAGGAGAAATATTGTGGGCTGGCGAGGAAACCATCGTTGGGAGCCGCGGTTTTGGGGTGGTTCTTTTGTGGCGTGTGGCCAGCGCGCGTTGTCGGGTAGGAGGTTTGGAGTTAGGCTTGGGGTGTTGGGTTAACCCACCAGGAGGGGGATCGATTTGGTTGTCCTCGTGCTCCTGGTCTTGTCGCTTGATCCCAACACGACGCAATCGGCTAGATCTTTGCCTTATATTATGCTTGTCCCGGTTTTGGATAGGGACTTTGGTGTTGATTCTGCCACATGCTAGCCTAGTAGCGTGGGGAATTTGGTATTATTTGGATTTACTTCATCTAAAGTCTAGATAGCATATGGTTTTGATAATGACGATGGTTACTGTTGTCTTTCGTGGTTACCATGGCTATCATGATGATTCTTGGTGCTTAGTGATGAGAAGTCTGTAACATGGTTGTGATAATGACCGTCATGGTTGTTGTCTAGTGTGATCTCGTTGATTGCCACATATTATGGTAGGTGCAATTAGTGATAATTATCATTTAGAATCACATTTTGTACAGGAGATAGAAGTTCGGGCACGAAAGAAATGATTGATTTTCTTTCATGCAATGAATTATTAGATCGTGCCTTGCATGGATCTCGAAACATTCATCCTTATTCATTTATTTGTATAGATCTCAAAATAACTATCGTATGTCGCATGCATGCAAAAAAAAAGATGAAGGATATTTTGCACGAAAGATACAAATAGGTAGATGCTTGATTTATAATTAGCAAAATGATTTGATAGGGGGAAGGAGAGGACCACCTCATGTAGTCTTGATCAAGTTCAATGAGATACTGCATGCCAGAATGTGACAGCTAAGATCTCTAAAGATTTAAGCCGGATACTGCATGGCGTCCCACTTGTAATTGCCATATATAAGATTAGCGGTTCTTGTTGTTGAATGAGACTGCATTAACAAAAATACAAGACTCAATTGCTTCCAATAATGATTGTGTGGGGGAAAACATAATTTTTATCTTTGTGGTAAAATCTTTGATGATTCAACCTGGCAATAGAAAGATAGATTATGGATTCACCGAACATTTAATAATTTATAGAAGAGGGAGGAATCAACTAGCTCGGGGCTGCAGTACTCTTTTGTAAAAGATTTGGAAATCCATGATCGTGTTAAGGCAAAAGGAAGGAGTTTGGTGCAGAGCTACGCTGAAAGAAGAGAAGACAGCCATAATCATCATCATAAGAGAAAAGTTTTTTGGACTGTAATAATAAAACAAGCTGGAAAGGGGTGGATAGAAGGATGCGTCTGATCTAACATGCACGAGAGATAAAACTGGTTTCATTCAAACAAAATTACATCAAGAAAGTAGTTCTACCATTCGGAGATGGTATTAACTTAGTTTCTCAACTTTGAACTTAAAATGAGAAGTCATATATTAGCTGTTATTATATGCAGAGCAAAGTTATGAACTTATAATACATTTTTAACTTATAATTACCATCCATTAATTCATCTTCTAAAGGATGCATTGGATAATGCCTAAATAATAGAATGGTGTAATGTTGCTTCATATTGCATGTGTAAGAGGAGCAAGGAGCCACGTATTACCATCATATTACCATCATGCAACTCATTGTTTTGAAACACAAGGGGATCTTATGGTGCCCATGTTTCTTCCCATGCGTTCAGTGCATGCATTTTGTCTCTATTTCCAGAATCCTCCTCTTTTGAGAGATCTACCATTTCCTTTCAGCAAAAAGTAAACTCAAACATTTCGTTCTAGTCACGGCTTAACCCTGTTTCTTTATTTTTGGGAAAACCAAAGCAATCCTAGTTACAAACAGAATCCAGAACAGTATAGTAGTACACATCGTACAATGGTTCTCCAATCTTCACTACTCCCAATCTCACTCATATGGGATTCCTGTCCACACCTCTCGATGTTCTCTGAATATTAAAACTCCGATAATGGGTTGGATAACACTTAGCTACGGCAACCGCAATCTACAGCCAGTAGCCTGCATACCCTACGTACTTCGTCTACTTTTCTTTTTGTTTTGTTTATTTATTTTTTTATTTATTTTTTTAATGATAGAATGCTTCGTCTACTTCTCGAGAGCTACAGGGTCTCTCATGCCAAAGCCTATCGCCCTATAGACTTGCTAGCTCTTGTACTGAGATGGCTTGGGGATTCCAATCATGTGCCCTCGGGGTAACGCTATCCTTTTTTATGTGCCCATTCCCTGGGTTATGTCAGTGCACCTAAGAAGTAGGCCGAGAACACCCCTGGTTGTTTGCTGAGAAGGTACCTGGCAAGTTGTAAGGGAGAACCCCACGCCAACATGAAACGTATAAGATGGTGATGATGATGATAGGATGAACACAACTCTAGTTTAAATGCTTGTTGCTTGATCCATGAAGGCAAAGAATTCTATGGCGCAGAACCAGCATTACCGGGTTTGGTTATAATAATGCCCGGATCATGGGCAACTTGGGTGTGCTAGAGAAGTGTTAGTCAGGTAACATCTTATGTTTGGTAGGTGGTCACCAGCCTAATCAATCAAAAGAGGATGAAGCACAAATAATAATATAAAGAAGGAATATGGGGTGGGGGTGGATGGGGGTGTCGAAGTAAGATTGGTGGAAAGATGCACGATAGCATCGTCCCCCCAAGGCGCTAATGAAGATGATAGTTTTATCTATTGGGGCACCGAAAAATCTTATTGAGGGTATTCAGATGAATACAAATCTCTTCCAAATTGATTGAATCTTATACATGATTCAATCCTCATCCTCAACTCTAATTCAATCATTAGCTAGATCCAAGCTTCGGCAAATGATACACTTCGAACACCCTAACTTTCCTCCAAGTAGACATCGTAAACTCGGACTTTGGCTTCAGCACGTTCAACCAATAGATATATCCATTGGTATCTTTAGTCGGAGTTTGCTGATCCTATTGGAACCCTTAATTTGATTATGGAAGCTTCTACAGTATCTTAATTGGCACCAAAATAAACAGAATTGGCTTTGTTGCGGTCAATCCTTCGCATCGCCTGTTGCCAAAAAAGTATATCTAAAAAGAAGTCCGCTCTGATCGAAATTATTTTCGATGGGGACCCTCCGATACCTAAGTCATAGAAAGATTGATGAACAAAGAAAAAGAGAAGCAAAGTCTCAGCTCAGAATTTTTCTACCAAAATATCTAATTTACCTCTCTTTTATAGGCGAATGTAGAAGTAACCGTTTGTAACGGTTGAAAATTAAGGGGTCCTACTTATTTCGGCATTAAGTGATCAGTTAGTGCTTACTATCTGATCGTAGAGATGCCGTTACGCATATTTTTCGATGAAGATATAGCTCCTGCCAATAATATGTCGATCGAAATGATCATATGTTGGTTACTGGTATTCTGTCCAATTGATAGAGCTGGTGGCTTGGATAGTCGATCGAAAATTAGTCAATTATCAGTCGACGAAATATTGAGAGTTGGTATGATAATCATCGTGCGATTGATGGAAAGACGATCGGATTAATTAACCGACTAATAATCGATCATTCAAGAGTGTAGCCGATTTATAGTTGTTTGCCATAAGTCGGAGATTTGTTATGTCTATCGGACTCGCCATCTTTCAATCAGCAGAACTGCTTATTCTATAACTTGTCGATCGTCAAATCGGTGTAAGCAGAGTTATAAACTCAACAGTTGCCCCCCACTCTTCAGTTTAGAATGGTGAGGCATGTGCTTTATCATATGGTCTGACATTTTGAATGCCGAGAGTATTTATCCTGGACTCTGATTTGATGGCTTCTTTCTTTCTGATATTAGTTATTGTTCTGCAAACCGAGGTTGCTCCATAGGTTGTGTAGCAATTAGTAGCACGTCTGACGAGAAGAGTTTGGTTGGTTTGTCACTTTGAGGGTCGTGCAATAATTATTAGCATGATCAACTGAAAAAATGATTTGACAGTCTGACAATCAGGCGGATTTGATTTCAAATCAATCAGACGATGCCACGTGTTGCATTGCTACTAGTTGTTGATTGCTATCGTGGATCGTGTTGTCATGGTGCAATCTAAATGGAGGTGCGTCGAAGGGTCCGAACATCTGAAGATCCAGATTTTGCCATGTGTCAAGAATCCAAGTAGTCTTATTTTTACTGGAGTAATCTTGACCGTTGATGGTTCCTATATATAGAACCAGTATTATTCTTCTAGAACTTTTACGGTGACTTTGTCTTCTGTTGGTGTTGGAGTCCTGTATCTTTTTCTTCTTCTTATTCTCACTATCCTTTCGAGTTTTCTTCTCATTTTTCAGATTAGGTTCTCTGTTCTTTCCTCTCCTAATTTCTAATTTCTTCTATAATGGCTAGTAGAGATAGAGGTAGATCCATAGGTGGCGGTAGCCGACCATCTGGTTCGGCGATCATTTTTTCTGCCAGTTTGGGAGCAGAGATTTCTTCTCTATCGTACTCCGTTGTCAGTTGGCTCCGAAAATAATATCATATTTTGAAGCAATTTCAGCTTCTTGCCCCTGGTCTAGAAGGTCAGGTATCTTTCCCGTCGATCGGTCAGGTGATATTTTATGTAGAAAATCTTAGGTCGGATCTCTGATTCCCAATCCCAGAGTTCATTCAGAACATCTTGGATTATTATCGGATTTGTCTGGCATAGCTTGCACTGAATTCCATTCGGATTCTAGTCTCTTTTGCTTTTTTTTATCATTCAATTCCGACCGTTCCTCGTCTTTCTTTATTTCATCCTTTCTTCATCCTTCGTCCTCATCCAAAAGCTGATGGCTGATGGATGTTCTCCCTGAGAAAAGGGCTTTTCTTTATTTCGGATCTTCCATCGTCTATCCATGATTGGAAAATCCAATTCTTTTTTGTGTCATCTACTCTTCCTTGGAGTTTTTTGTTTATTTGGGAGACTCCAAACACCAACTCGAATGACAATAATCGGATCGATCTAGCTGATCGGAAGGACTTCCTAAAGTTGAAGGATATGGAAGTCCCAGCACAAAAATATTTGCTGATCGATCATGCCTTATATCAGGCCGATCTTGGTCCAACACCGACTATTGGTATAATTCAATGTATATTTTTACTTTATTTCTGGCTTCTCTTTCATTTGACTAACTTCTATTTTTATTCTCAGCCATGTGACATTCTTCATCGACTCTTTCGATGGCTGATATTTATCGACTTATGGGAAAGCGTAAATCAGCTGCTGGCAAAGGATCATCGAGAGCGATCAAAAAATAAAAAGCTGATGTTCCAGTAGCAACAATAGTTCCCCCATCCAACATTCCGTCGATCAAATCTGTTCCAACTGACATTCGATTGATCGAAACATCTCACATAGTCGGAGAAGCAGTCGTCGCATCGGCTCCAATCCAATATGCATCAGTTTCGGTGCCAGTTGGAGATACGTCGATGGGAGCTGTGCCAGCCATCGAAGAAATGGTTGCTGACATGGAGATTGTTGAGCTCCCAGTGGCACCTCTGGAGCCAGCAATTTCTCGGACACCGTCAATGCCTGAGGTTGAATTAGAGGGGCAGAGGCCGGTTGCTTCTTCGGGACCAGCCACTCCCAAGTGGATATCGGATATGTTCAATCAGCCGGTGGCTCATTGGTCGAGAAAGACTCTTATATCTTCGACTGCTAGTGAAACTCTAAAGAGTTCAAAATCCGTCAACGTTCACATTCTACTAGAAGAGTCGGCTTTGACAAATCCGATACTGGCGAAGCAGCTGATCGAAGCCATCCTTCTTCCGACTGATAGAAAAAGTTGGAAAGGTCGTACTCTGAACGACATATTTTCATCGTTCTATACTTCATTTATCGGGGTAAGTTACCTTCTTTTCTTTCTTTTCCTTATATCTTCTTTTTGTTGCTTATCTTCTTCTTTTTTCAGACGGCGCATGACATGGTAGAGCTAGACAGGTTCATGCTTAACTTCATCAAAGTATGCATCGATTGAAAAAATAAGACTATGACAATCGTTAGAGAGAAACATGCTGCCCTTCAGCGTCTCTAGGCTGCCACCATCAAAATAAAGGAGACGGAGGAAACGGAGAAGAAGAAGGATGCAGAAATCTCCCGCCTGAAGACTGAACTAGAGTTGGTGCAAGGCGCTCGTGAGTCGGCACAAGCTAGTCTCGAATCGGCTCAAGCTGATTTAGAGTTGGCTTTGAGCAACTTGAATGCGGTGCGTGCAGAGTTGGGGGCTGTACGCCTTGAAGTTCTATCGCTCCGGGGGGAGGAAGAGATGACTGAGTAGATCATTGAAACTCAAGAGTCTCACATCCAAAAGAAAAGGCATGAAGTAAGCCGACTTCGCGAGGAGCATGACGACTATGCTTCAGAGTTGGAGGAAGAAAAGAAGAAGCAGTAGTCTTTTGAAGAAGAGATTGCCTCACTTAGAGTGGCCATGGATCGGGCAAAAGAGCAAGCATTGGAAGAGTTATGAGGGTCGAAGGACTTCAAGGAGGAACTCGTTGCAGCCAGCCGTCTTGCTTACAGGATCGGATATGAAGATGGTCAAGATACGGTCGGCCAATTATATCCAGACTTAGATTTGACTCAGGTGTTCCCTCCTGATTTTGATAAAGAAGGTGGATCAACTGATGATGTCCCGATCGATCAAGCGGCTTCGAAGGCACCGATAGAAGAGCCTGTTGCAACTTCAGAACCTCCTTCGACTGAAGAAGAAATGGCATCGACGATGGCGGTTATTAATGCGATCGTCGTCGATGATTGATCTTCTTTATCTTTTTTTTTGTTGGTTGGATAAATATGATTTTTGTATTTTGACTTTAGTCGATATTTGTGTAAAAACTCTTATATGAATAGAATGAAAGATTTTTCCAAACCCAATTTTTTTGTATTGAATGTTGAAAATTTTTTAAGTATTGAAAATTTTTTCAAAGTGTTGAAGAATTTTCTTTTTCTGTAGTCCAATCATCGAATATCAAGCTAACTAATCGATAGATATGTCGTCTAACCGAATATCCATCGGTATGATTTTAGGCACAAGATTCTTGTGCATTCAATAAACGGGGGCAAGCCGAATATTTTTCGATCGATCGAAGTATGGTCGATAAATTTTCATCAAGTGGGCATAGAATTTCACTCAATTGTGATTGAGTTTGTTATAAACGGTGGTAAGCCGAATATCCTTCGATTGACTTGAGTCAAATCGATATTATTTCCATTAGGTGGGCGACATTAACTCCCACTCAAACTTGGTTGAGTCGGCATTGCCTTTTATCTAACTATAGCTAAACTATAGTAATTTGAATTATCCAAAAATAAGTCGGTAAGTTATAGAAAGTCGATAAATAGTCGGATCCGAATCATTTTATTTTATTATAAATACTTGGATAACTTCATTGGTAGTACATCCTTATATTATCCGCATTTCATGTTCTTGGAATAGTCATCCTGTCAAGAGTTTCAAGTCGATATGCGTCCGAATGGATTATCTCGATTACTCGGTAAGGTCCTTCCTAATTCAAAGATAACTTTTCTTGATCTAGAGGTTTTGATACTTCTATTTTTCTAAGGACTAAGTCTCTAGGAAGAAATATTTTTGATTTGACTTTTGTGTTATAATAGCGGGCAACTCTTTATCGATATGTAGCTATCCAAATTTGAGCATCTTACTAAACTTCAGGTAGTAAATCTAAGTCGACTCTTCTTGACTCGAAGTTCTCCAGTTCCATATAATGTTCGACTCTCATTGATGGCAGATCGATTTCAACTGGGATTACTGCTTTGGTTCCATAGGCCAAATTGAATGGCAATTCTGCCGTCGGAATACGAGGGGTTGTCCGATATGTCCATAAGATCGAATGTAGTTCTTCTATCCATGGATCTTTTGCTTTGTTTAGTCATATTTTGAGTCCATGTAGAATTATACAATTCATGACTTTTGCTTCACCGTTGGATTGAGGGTGATTGATAGATGTTAGTTTGTGCATAATATGAAACTTTGCACAAAAATTTTTGAAATTTTGATTATCAAACTATCGTCCATTGTCGGTGATAATGGTGTACGGCAATCCAAATTGATATATAATGGACTTTTGAATAAAGTCTTCTATCTTGCTTTCGATGATTTATGCTAGTGGTTTGGCTTCTACCCATTTGGTGAAGTAGTCCACTACGATCATCAAAAACTTTCTTTAATCTGATGCGGGAGGAAAAGGGCCAAGGATGTCCATCCCCCATCGTGCAAATGGCCAAGATGCAACGATGGATGTCAGTTGGCTTGATGGTTAATGTTGAATGTTAGCATACTTCTGGCATGGATCGTACTTCTACATAAAGTTGGCTGCATCTTTCTTCATGGTCGGCCAGTAATATTTTTGTTGTAGCACTTTGTAGGCCAATGATTTACCTCCTAAGTGATTTTCGCAAATTTTTTTGTGGACCTCTCGAAGGACATAGTCGGCATCAGTCGGTCCTAAGCATTTAAGCAGTGGAAGTGAGAATGACCTTTTATATAAATGCCCGTTCATCAGGATGTATTGCGAAGCAGACCATCGGAGATGTTTGACCTCCAAAGAATTATCGAGTAAGGTTCTGTCGATTAAATATTTAACGATCGGATCCATCTAGCTGGGTTTGTCATTTATTTATAAAATCTCTTCAACTTTATCAATACTCGGCTATTCGAGATATTCAATGAATGTTCGATCGAGTAACTTGGAGGAAGTTGTTGCAAGTCGGGAGAGTGCATCGGCTCGAGCATTTTTTATTCTCGGAATATAAGAGATCTCAAAATATCTGAACATTGATATGAGATCTTTGGCTTTTTGAAGGTATTTCACCATAGTCGGATCCCGAACTTCATATTCATTCTTAACATGTCTGGTTATCAGTTGTGAATCGATAAACACCTTCAAATCGTTAACGTCGAGCTCCTTGGTAATTCTCAAGCCAGCTAACAATGCTTCATATTCGGCTTGATTGTTAGATATCTTAAAGTTGAACCAAAGGGCATATTCAGTAACGGTTCCTTCGGAGTTGGTAAGGATGAGACCGGCACCACTTTTTTGAGTGTTGGATGCTCCATCGATGTGAAGTATCCAGGTTGATTCAAATTCGGTCTCAGTGCTTTCCCTTATTTGTGATTCACTATTGAGTTCTTGTCCCGGTTTGTTGTTGGTGGCTATACATTCGATGACAAAATTAGCTAAAACTTGTGCCTTCATCAATGATGGAGGGCGATATTGAATGTCAAACTCACTGAGTCTAATCGTCCATTTTGCCATTCGGCCTGAGGTGTCCGATCGGTGTAGAATTGCTTTCAAAGGTTGTTCAGTTAATACCATAATTGAATGGGCTTGGAAATATGGTCAGAGTCATTGGGTTGAAATGATCAAAGTGTAGATCAACTTTTCAGCTTTTGAGTACCGAATTTTGGCATTATGAAGCATCTTATTGGTATAATATATCGATCGTTGAATCTGACTTTCGTCCTCTCAGATAAGGACTGAACTGACTGCTTCTATCGATGTTGCTATGTAGAGATACAGTGTCTCTCCGACTTCTGGCTTTGCAAGAAGTGATGGAGATGTCAAGTATTTCTTCGAGTTTTCAAATGATTGTCGACATTCGTCGAACCAGGTGAAATCCTTCATTTGTCATAAAGTCTTGAAGAAAGATAGACATCTCTCAACCGATCTTGAAACGAATCGACTGAGAGCGGCAATTCTTTCAGTTAATTGTTGTATCTCTTTCTTAAAAGTCAGATGTTTCATATCAATAATTATCTTTATTTTTTTTTGGATTGGCTTTGATTCCTCGTTGTGATACGAGAAATTTTAGAAATTTTCCAATGGTTACGCCGAAGGCATACTTAGTCGGATTCAATTTTATTTGATGTCATCGAATTGTGCTGAAGGCTTCTTCTAAATCTCGAACATGATCATTAATTTGAATGCTTTTTACCAGCATGTCATCGACGTATACTTTCATATTTTGTCTGATTTGATCTTTAAATACTTTGTTGATCAGTCGTTGGTAAGTTGCTCCACTATTTTTCAAATCAAATGGTATTACTTTATAACAGTAAATGCCTTTATCGGTTATGAAGATAGTATGTTCTTCATCTTCTGACGTCATTCGGATTTGATTGTATCTAGCAAAGGTATCCATGAAGGTTAAGAGTTGGTATCCTGATGTGGCATCGACCAGCTAATCTATTTTCGATAGAAGAAAGTTGTCCTTCGAGCAGGCTTCATTTAAGTCGGTGTAGTCGATGCAAATTCATCATTTTTCATTGGCCTTTTTCACCGTCACGATATTTGCTAACTAGTCGGGATAATGTGTTTCTCTAATGAAGTCGGCAGCGAGAAGTTTGTCTACCTCTGCATTAATAGCTTTCTGCCTTTCGAGGGCGAATGGCTTTTTCTTTTATCTCACCGATTTGATCTTTGGATCGATGTTCAATCGGTGAGTTATTATTTCTGAAGGTATGCCTGGCATATCTATTGCCGACCAAGCAAATATGTCGACGTTGGCCCTTAGCAGATCCATTAGTTGATCCCATTCTTGGTCGGACAGGCACGATCTGATTGAAACAATTTTTATTGGATCCGATTCCTTTAAAGGAATCGGTACCAATTGTTTTACCAATTTTTCTCTTTCTTCATTCTTCCTTTGATCAATCTTATCAATTGTCAAAGGGTCCTCTGGTTTTATTCCTTCGATGAAAATCATGAAGTAGCATCGCGCTAGTTGTTGATCTCCATGCATTTCACTGACTCCTTATCGAGTAGAGAATCGGACTAATAGGTGGAAGGTTGATACCATAGCTCTTAAGGCATTTAACATAGGTCGTGCAAGTATAGCATTATAAGCTGAAGGCACTAAGATGATCATAAACGTGGCTTGAATTATACTTTATTATGGTTCTATCTCAATAGTGAGGAAGAGTGTGATTTGTCCTTCCACATTGACTGCATCTCTAGTGAAGCCGACTAATGGCGTTGAATTTTTTCGCAGTTAATCTATTGGCAATCGCATTTGAGAGAAATTCGAGTAAAACAAAATATCGGTTGAGCTTTCATTATCTACAAAAATTATTTTTACATCATAGTTTGCTATCGTTGTCGACATAATGATAACATCATTATGGGGGGTTTAAATTTTTCGTACATTATCATCCAAAAAAAAATTACATTATCTTCGTGGCGTTTCTTAGCCGATTCTTCTTTGAAAGTTGCCCCTTAGCCTCTTGATCATTCAGAGATCATATTGATAACTCCTGCCATTGGCCGATTATCATTCGATTCTTCAGGTCGACGTTGAGGTTGTTGGTCGACTGGAGTCGGGGCTGGAGCGTCGCATCGATATTTACCAAGAAAATCATGATGGATTAGGACCTCAATTTCATTCCTGAATTAGATGCATTGTTCGGTGTTGTGATCGTGATCATGATGGAACCGACGGTACTTCTTTCAATCATGATTTTTTGGTGGTGCCTTCATCGATGGAGGGTATCGAAAGTAGTCCTTGCCCTCGATCTCCATCATTATTTAGGCTCGAGGAGCTACCAACGAAGTGTAGGAGTCATATTTGGTGCCAAATCTATTCGACCTCGGACTTCGATTGGATGGCGAAGCTTTTTTATCAGATAATTGCCGACTTGATTCGGTAGAAGCTCCGCTTTTCTTCTATTTTTTCTTCTAACTTTTTTCTTCTGTTTGGCGCCAGTCAGAAGTACCTTCATCCATGCGAATATGTCAGTATGCACGATCCAAAAGTTCTGCATAGATCCGAGGATGGTTCTTATCCAAGGAGTAAGTGAACAGGGATCCCCTCAGACCTCTCTTCATGGCCGAAATTGCCATGTCTTCATTAAGATTTTTGATCTCAAGTGTGGCTATGTTGAAACACGCCACGAAATTTTTCAATATCTCTCCCTCATTCTGTTTGATGGAGAAGAGATTGTCGGACGTTCGTGGCATCCTTTGATTTGTATTGAAGTGTGCCACGAATAAACTTTCTAGCTATTCGAAAGAGGATATGCCTCTCGATTGAAGCCCAGTGTACCAGGCTCGAGCAGCTTTTTGAAGAGTAGTCGAAAAGTCTTTACATAAGAGGATGTCGGTAGCCCCCTGGATCATCATGAGAGTTTTATAACTTTGCAGATGATCATCCGAATTTGTGGAGCCGTCATATAGCTCCATCTACGATATTTTGAACTGAGAGGGAATCAGTTCATTCATTATTCGTCGAGAGAATGGGGGGGGGGGGGGGGGGGCGATCGGATGTTGAGGTCACTGGAACCCCCCTTGTTAGTCACCTATAGTCGGACAAGTTGATGGTCAATTTCTTTTTGTCGATCTATTGCTGCGAGTATTTAGAGGTAGAATCCCCTGAAGAAGTTGATGACGAGGAAGTCGATGGCAGGCATGGTCTCTTTCCCTTTCGAACACTATATCGGAAGGAGGGAAAAGCTGGCCGTCGAGAATGATGGGTGGCATATCGTAAGTGACGTGCCAGTGATGCATTGTTGCGATGAGAATGTCGCACCGACCATCGCTCAGGTGATGGAGATAGAGATCGCCGTGGAGAGCGACAACTGTGCCTAGATGTCACTACATGTGCTGGCAGTTCTTTCGCCATCAATTATTGTTATTATTGGAGGTCGTGCACTGCCTCTGTTAGGATTTTTATTTGCTGTATTATTACAGCGAGTTGTTGGGCTTGGGCATCCGTTGTAACAGTTGGACATGACTCTGCCATTGAAGGTGGAGGTGGGAGCTCTTCTCGATGGAAAGATTGCCTGGTGGAACCAACGAAATGTTGGGCTCACATTTTCGACATGATTGCTTTTTAGAGCGATTTATTTCCCTTCTGACTCCTCCTACTTGGCATCCTAATCTGTTGCGGCCAATCCTTTACATCGCCTATTGTTGGAAAAGTGTACCTGAAAAGAAGTCTACTCTAATCGAAATTATTTTCGATGGAGACCTTCTGATACCTAAGTTAGAGAAGGATTGGTGAACAGAGAAAAATAGAAGCAAAGTCTCAACCCAAAATTTTTCTACCAAAATGTCTGATTTACCTCTCTTTTATAGACGAATGTAGAAGTAACCATTTGTAATGGTTGAAAATTATGGGGTCCCACTTTTTCTGACATTAAGTGAGCAGTTAGTGCTCACTATCTGATCGTGGAGATGCCGTTACGCACATTTTTTGATGAAGATGTAGCTCCTATTGATAATATGTCGGCTACTAGTATTCTATCCAATTGACAGAGCTGATGGCTTGGATAGTCGATCGAGAATTAGCCGATTATCGATTGGCTAAACATCGAGAGTCGGTATGATGATCATCGTACGATCGATGGAAGATGATCGGATTAATTAATCGACCAATAATCGATCATTCAAGAGTGTAGCCGATTTATAATTGTTCGCCATAAGTCAGAGATTTGTTATGTCTGTCAGACTCGCTATCTTTCAGTCGGCAGAACTGCTTATTCTATAACTTGTCAGTTGCCAAATCGATGTAAGCAGAGTTATAAACCGAACAGGCCCAATCATTTATTTGGTAGGCTCTCAATTTAAAATTTCAATATGATCGTGCCATGATTCATCTAATAAACTTTTCTAGTAATTTAACCACTCCTCTCTATAAAAGAAACTGCAAGGAGACCTCCAGAGGTATGCGAGAACTCTCTTTCTCTTCACTTCTTCTAATCTGTTACTTGAGATTGACTTGAGCGTCGAAGAATTCCTACCAGAGTTATCTCTAATCAAGACTTCTTTTGCAAATCACCTCTCCGGGAGAGATGCGCCACCTTTCCAGCATCTTCGATTAATAGCCAAATCTCAGCATCAATAGATTGGCACTAAAGGAAGGGCTTGATCCAATTTTGAGTAGCAGATCGAGAATATGGCTCCACACAAAGCACTTCCAAGCAGGTAGAGGATGCTCTACTTCATCCCACTTTGATACCACCAATGGAGATCTCATAGCAGCAATTAGCTACAGTCAGTATGGAGCAATTTTACCTACTTTTCCAATAGGTACAGAATTTGACTACTGCTATCCAAACCATGCAACAGATCACCACCATGCAAGCAACCATGATGGGGGTGCATTAGATGAGCGCTGCGTCTGCACCAGTAATGGCGATGCAACTTGCCGGTGCCATTTCGATGATGGAGTCTCGTCTGACGGTGCCTCTATAGCAATCAGCTCCACCACTAGAAGAACAACTACAGATCTCCTTACAAAACCTTGAGCAGGGGGAAATAGAGTTATTATAGTCATCTTAGCAGCCCAGAAAGGAGAAAGTGGCATTCTCCTAGTCCCTATTCTTGGCAAGGCTCCACTTTCAATTCTTGATTCTCTCCCCAATATCTGGATGACTATAGTACCCAATATGTAAATATCAACCATCAACTTCAAGAGATGAACAAACGAATCAAAGCATTATGTAACCCGACTTTGGCATAAGACGATAGATTTAACCCTAACCCACCATTCAATGTCCGAATTATGCAGCAGCCATTCCCCAACAACTTTAAATTACCATAGTTGGAGAGTTATGACGGGACCTTTGATCTTGTAGATCACTTAGAAAGTTTTAAGTCTTTGATGCTGTTTCATGGAGCTTCTAATGCTGCTTTGTGCTGAGCCTTTCTTGCGACTTTAACCCTGTATTTGGTTGGGATCATGAAAGAAAGGATGGATGAGTTTGGAAGAATGGATGATTTTCATTCATCGCTTGATTCAAAAAGTTATAGAAAGGATGAATGAAAAAATATAATTCTCCATTCATCCTGATCCATCAATTTGTATTCTTTCAAATTGGAAGGATGTAAGGAAGGATGGATAAAGCATTGATGGATGGATTTTGCATTGACAAAATTATTTTTTATTAATTTTTTGATAAAATTATAATATTTTTTTATTTTTTATTCATATTATTTATATATATTTTTATATATACTATTAAATTTTATTACTAATTATTTTAATTTTAGTACATAATTTTAAAAATTATAATTAAATAACTAAAATTATTTTTAATTTTTTATTTTTATTTATTTTTTTAATTAATTATTTACATAATATTAATTAATTATTAAATTAAATTATAAATTAACTTATTATTTATATAATTATTTTATTAATAATTTAATTATAAATTTTTTTATGAAATTAAATTAAAATTAAATGTTTATATAATTATTTAAATAATTATAGATTATAATGATTATAAGTTTATATTTTATTTACTTATTTAGTATAATAGTATTATAAATTGATAATAATAATATTTTTTAAAGAATAGCTTAATAAAAATATTATATAAATAGCATCCATCTATCCTTTCATTCTTTCTATACTAAATAGAAAATTATTTCTTTCTATTCTTTCATATTTCATCAAAAATATGAAAGGATGGATGGAAGATCCATCCATCTTTTCTTCTTCATCTATCCTTCGTACTAAATATAAGGTAAAAGAGATCATTGGACATTGATTTTCAAGCTTAAAGCCATGGACATTCCATTCTTTTAACCAAATGAGTCGTTTATTCATTGACTATTTTGCCAGTAGTAAAAGATAGCAGAAAGGATCAGACTCCCTAATCAATATTAAGCAGAAGGAAGGGGATTCTCTCCGATCCTAAATTGGTCGCTTTAATGTGGCTATTCTAGAGGTGCAAGATCTTGATCAATCAGCACTATGACTATCTTGAAAGATTACCTTCTGAAGAATGCTCTCCGATATTCTCTGAAGAAGAAGTATCCTTGTGACTTCACAAATATGTTGACTCAGGCAAAGAGGTATGCAAGTATAGATGAAGCTTTTGAAGGTGAGCCATCCACTGATGTAGCTGTTGGAAACAAGGAGGTGGTGAAGTCTCCAATAAAAAAGATCGACGATGCTCTTTCTCTCCATCAAAATGCCAAAGATCCTAAACTCCACCAAGAAATCCTTAGCCAAAGAATTTTCGAAAGGAACGGCATGCTCACCTTCATGGATGCCTTTTCGAGATATAACCAAATCTGAATAGCTTCTGAAGATGAGGAAGATGACTTATATTACTGATCGAGGCTTGTTTGTTATAGGATAATGTCCTTTGGTCTGAAAAATGCAGATGCCACTTATCAATGCTTTCCAGCGTAATGTTTTGGGAACCATCTTATTTATTTTATTTTCTAGAAACTATGCTTTGTATTAATGATAGACAGAGTTTCCAAATATGCGACAATCAAACATTTGGACTTCTTGATATGACTATTCTCCTCCCAATCTTCTATTAGAAACTTTAGCAATTAAGCAGCGGAGGATAATCTGTTAGGACCCCCGAAAGCCCAACTTACTTTTTAGTAGGTCAACGCCCATGAAGACCTTAGTTGCACAAGAAATAACAATATGGGCTGAAGACTTTCATGACTAAGCAGCAGGATCTAACCTATTAGAACCCCCAAAAGTCAAACCTGCTTTTTAGCAGGTCAATGCCCATGAAGATATTAGCAACGTGAGAAGCGAAGGATAATCTTCATAGACTTTTAGAGGGATAACCGTTAAGAACCCTCAGCCTTTCAACTTCAACAACTAATCCTGAAAAAGTAACTTATGAAACTCCTCAACTTCGACAATTAAGTAGCAGCTAGGGGTAACCTATTAGGACCCTCGAAGGCCAAACCTACTTTTTAGCAGGCCAACGCTCATGAAGACCTTAGTTGCATGAGAAGTAACAACATGGGCCGAAGATCTCTATAACTAAGTAGCAGGGGATAATCTGTTAGAACCCCCGAAGGTCGAACCTACTTTTAGTAGGTCAATGCCCATGAAAATCTTAGTCACATGAGAAGTGAAGGATAATTTGCAGAGATCTCTAGAGGGATAACCATCAAGGATTCTCAACCCATCCACTTCGACTGTTCATGATTTTATTATCTAAATTCGATTCATGTTGAGGTAACTTTAGAAATTATGAAATTCAAAATTGTGAAGAGAGATATACTGCCGAAACTCATTTTATTCATGAGTTGAGGTGCAAAATGAAGTTACAATGCAACACCTCGAAGGACGAACATCTTTATAAGAAACAAAAGAAAATATTACTTTGACTAATTTGGTTTACTCCCAGTAGCTTTGATCGTTGGTGATTTCGAAAGAGCGATGTCTAGCTCAATCAGCTCAAAATCGAACTCAATTTCAGGTAGAAAAAATCAATCTCGAAAAAAAATGCTCGACCAAACGTCCACTCATTTCAAATTCGGCAATAATCACCATATACTATAAGAAAATAGAAATTTTGCAATCAAATTTTTTGGCTGAAATTTACGATCGATTTTGCAACTAAAATTTTTTATAATTAATTTTACGATCGATTATTAAAAAATTAATATAATGACCAACAAATATCCATTGCAAAATAAATTAAAAAATTAAAATTTTATGATCAATTTTGTAATTATAAATTCAATTGCAACCATTTTTTATTATTTAATTAGATTTTTTAAATAATTTAGAGATTAATTTTTTGTGATCTCTTGAGTTGTTTTTTAATCTATAGATAAGTTTGCAACTAATTTTTTGGTCATAATTTTTTTAATATTTTACAACAAAAAATCTATCATAAAATATTTTAATTATTTTTTTAATTTAAATATATTTATGATTAATTTTTTGATTATAAAATATAAAAAAGTTTATGATAAAAAAATTGATCATAAAATTCTTGAATTATTTTTAAATTTATAAATAATTTTATAATCAAAAAATTGATCATAAAATTCTTGAGTTTTTTGATCTATAAATAAATTTATGATCAATTTTTTAGTCATAATTTTTTTTATATTTTATAATCAAAAAATTGATTATATTATATTTTAAATATTTTTTTAATATAAATATATTTATGATCAATTTTTTGGTTGTAAAATAATAAAAATTTATGACCAAAAAATCAATCTCAAACTTAATTATAGAATAAAAAATAATTTAAAAATTTTGTAACTAATTTTTTAATCATAAAATTAATATTTTGTAACCAAAAAATTGATTACAAACTTATTTATGAATTAAAAAAATAATTCAAGAATTTTATGGTGGATTTTTTAGTTATAATTTTTTTTGCAACCAAAAAATCAATCATAAATATATTTTGCAATCAAATATATTTTTTTTATTTTTTTGAATATGATATAATTTTATAATTTAAAGTCTATCTTTATTATTTATTATCTAAATAATTATTATTTAAGTATCATCATAAAAGATTATCTCGATCCGATAGTTCTAGCTATGTCGATTATTAAAATTTAATTTTAATGCTGTGAACAATTATGTAATGATTTGATAGATAGAGACCATCGATGGATTCAAAATCTTGTAATGATGATCTTAATAATATTTATAGCATACTATCAAAATTTTATTTCAATCAAATATTATTATTATAATAAATTTAGTATAGGATGATTTGGACTGTTAAATAAAAAATAATGATCAAAAGGCTAAATGGCATTCAATTATAAGATAATTTTTTAGATAAATAATCTTTGCTACTATTTTAATCATTTATATGATGGTGATCATAAAATCTAAACTGTACATATATGAACTATTTACATTAAGCAGATCTTACAAAAGTATAAGTATAATTATTTAAGGACTTTAAGAATGAGTATCAAAAGATATATAGTTTTGGATCATTTATATACATGTGATTTGAATTTTACTATCACCACCATACAAACGATCAAAGTAATAGCAAAAATCATTTATCTAAAAAATTATCTTATAATCGGATGTCGTTTGACTTTTTAATCACTTATTTTTTATTTAATGATCCAAATCATCCTGTGCTAAATTGATCATGATAATAATATCCAATTGAAGTAAAATTTTGATAGTATGCTATAAATATTACTAAGATTATCATTACAAGTTTTTATATCCATCGATGGTTTCTATCTATAAGATCATCTTATAGTTATTCGAGACCATCGAAATCAAATTTTATTGATCGATATAGTTAGGACTACCGGATAAAGATGGTCTTTTGTGGCGATACTCTAATAATAATTATTTAGATAATGAACAATGAAGATGAGCTTTAAATTTTAAAATTATATCATATTCAAAAAAAATTAAAAAAAATATATTCATTTGTAAAATATATTTATGATCAATTTTTTGATTGTAAAATATTAAAAAAAATTATGATCAAAAAATCGATCATAAAATTTTTGAATTATTTTTAATTTATAAAAAAGTTTGTGATCGATTTTTGAATTATAAAATATTAATTTTATGATAAAAAAGTAGTTGTAAAATTTTTGAATTACTTTTTATTCTTTAATTAAGTTTGTGAACGACTTTTCTATTACAAAATTTTTTAATATTTTACAACCAAAAAATCAATCATAAATTTAAATTTAAAAAAAAAATTAACTAGCACCTTTATTTTTAGAAAATCTTCTTTATAACCTCCTTCCAACCACAGCCCTGCCCGAATCCACTCTTTCCCTCCTCGGCCAGCCCTCCCCTCTCTGGTGATTGCATTCCCCCCTTTCGTGATCCCCTTCTCCTTCTCCTCCCAACCTTAGCCATGTTTGAAACCCCTCTTCTCCTCGCCCCCATGCCGGCCCACTCGTGATGGCCCTCCTTTCCCTCTCTGGCGATTGCTTGTGACGACCTCCTCTTATTGGCCCATCCGTGATAGCCTTCCTCCCCTCTGGCCTTCCCTCGCTGGCCCACCCATTATGGCCACCACTCCCATTTCCTGTGACTACCCGCAACGGCCTCTTCTCATCAGCCCACCCGAAACGACCCGCCTCCCCTCGCCAGCCCGCCCACGATGGCCTCCTTTCCTCTTTTTCTTCCATCAAATTTCCTCTCCTTCTCCTTGTCGCATCTGCCGCTGATCTCCACCGTCATCGTGCTCTCCATTGTCACCGATGTCGATCCATAGAGATGACCATGAGTCATAGAAAATGAGTGGGAAACACCATTCAATCCATAGTAGATTGCAAGAAACTGAGGAAAAATCGATCATTGATCCACGCCCGCTCCATGGACTACGCTAGCTAGCTTCATTGGTGTGGTAGATCACGGTACGCTGTGCGCTGGGCCTCCTATTCACATTCATTGGATCGCACCCAGCAGCCAAATTTTATTTTAAATAATAATATAAAAAATAAAATATATAAGAAAATAAAATAATATAAAAAATAAAAAAAATAATATAAAAATTTTAAAAATATATAAAATAAAAATTAGAGACTGATTTTACAACCAAATTTTATTTTAATAATTTTTTATAAATTTAGCGATCAATTTTAAAAATTAAAATATTATAAAAATAAATTATGATTGATTTTTTAATTAAAAATAAATTAGCAACCAATTTTATGATTGATTCTATTAAAAAAAATATATATTAATAAAATTAGTGATCGATTTTATGATCAATATATTAATTTTAAAAAATTAAAAATAATTAGTAATTAATTTTATTAATAAAAAAATTTAAAAATAATTAGCGACTGATTTTATGACTGATTTTAGTAATCAATTTTACAACCAATTTTTTAAAAAATAAAATATTATAAAATTTATATTTTTTATTTTTTGGTCACTAAATCGATCGTAAAGTTTTGTGATCGATTTAAGTCGATCGCAAAGTTTTACAACTAGAATTTTTGGAATATATTTAAATCAATTGCAAAAAAATTAGCAATCAATTTCTGTTATTTTGCAATCAATTTTACGATCGCTAAAATCCTATTTTCTTATAGTGATAGCTGATATGTCTGCAACTTCAAGATTACTAATACACCGAATCGTGACTAGCAACTTCTCTATTCGTTTAAGCTTGCCTTCGGTCTTATCCAATCGATTAACTACATCTTCAGCCTCCTTGGTGATTGTTGCACTTCTCGCCAACTCTATGCAGAGTTTGGTCAGCTTAGATATTTTTTTATCTCGATCCTTCATAAGATTGGCAATAATAACCCATGCTAAAACTCCTTTAGAGTATCGCTAATGCTCGATCTTCTCGAATCCAACATACGTTTCGCTTTGCAATCTTATTTTTGGCCGAACAAAGATCGTGTTGAAGCTTATCGATTTGATCGGTGGTTGAACAAGGATCATATTGAAGCTTATCAATTTGATCAGCTAAACTCCATCGAGCACGCTTCATTGCGACTACCTCTTCTTGGGTTCTCCATAACTTCTTCTTGCTTATAGCTGACGTCACAGCTATCTTCCTTTTTTTTGTCGACAATCAACTTCAAGATGACTACTCCTTTCTTCGGCCCACTTGCAGTATTCTTTGACCCAATTATCCTTCTCTACAGCATATTCTGTATCTATACGCTCAACCTGTTTAGTCCAACTTCTTATTTCAAAAGAAGCTTTTTCATGATCCTTCTTCATTTTTTGGATCTTCTTTTATGGTTCGACAACATTCCATTCGACTTGTTGCCGATCTTCTTCAGCTTTAATAAGCCAAACCTTTAAGAAAAGTGTAATGGGAAAACATCCAGCATGATATCGAAAGAACTCGTAATCACAACACTTACATTGAACCAACTAAAGAGAACAAAGACCAAACCAAAGTGTGAAGGTGAACATCATCTTTTCATTCACTTAAGAATTTTTGTTACACATAGATAGAAAAAAAAAGAAGAAAAAAAAGTATAAAGCTTAAAAACTAACCTCGGCAATGTAAGGATTTGATGTCTCTTGCATGCCCTATGGAGGTGAGCCTTTAGGCTAATCCATGTACTTGATTATTTTTTTATTTTATTTTCTTCTTTTTTTCTATCATAATATTTCGATACTAGATTCTTAATAAGTGATATCAGAGTAGCTGATATTCCAATAGATTGGTATCAAAGCCAGACAGTACCAGAGCATAGATTGCAGTAGTGGATAGAGATTGAAGAATATGAAGAAGATAAGTGCAATCAAGATGAAAATCAATAGATTTGATGGAAAAAATAATTTCTTCTTATGACAAACAAAGGTAAAGAATGTCCTCATCCAACATGGGTTAATCAACGCTCTTTTGAATAACGAGATGCCAGCCACAATAAAGGTGAAGAATTGAAAGCAGATCCAGATGTAGGAGGTGAGCATAATTCGCTTGTACCTAGCGGATGATGTGGTGATCCATGTACTTGACGAGACTTTTTCAACGTTGCTGTGATCGAAGCTTAAGGAGTTGTATATGGCGAAGTCGCTCACCAACATGCTATTTTTTTGGAGACGGTTCTACCAGCTATGGATGGACAAAGGTCAGAGCATGTGGAAGCATCTATCCAACTTTTAGAAGATTCTCACCGACTTTCTCAGTGTTGGTGAAAAAGTTGAGAAGATCAAGGCGTTGATCTTACTAGCATCGCTTTTTTCTTCGTATGAGTTCTTGGCAACTACTCTTCTAGTGAAAAAGAGCATCATCAAGATGGACGAGATCACTACAGCGATACTTCAGAATGAGATTCTTAAGAGAAAAAATCCAGCTTCGAGCTTAGATGGCGGTAGCTCAGCTTTGACGATTTTTGAAGGAGCAGGAGGCAGTAGATGGAGTGACAGAGGATCGTGAGGAGGACGATCTAGGTCCAAGATGAGGGACCAAAGCAAGATCAAATGCGATAGGTGCGATGAGTTAGGGCATCGAGTCAAAGATTGCCCATAATTTAAGAATTGGACAAGGGCTACTATAGCGATGGTCAGTAGCAAGTTAGAGGATGATGTCTTAGAGATATTTGATGAGGTATCTATTTTTTTCTTATAGTAAATTTTAGATTCTGCATACATATATCATATTTATTGTAGAAAAGAGCAGTTTAACTTCCTAGAGAGTAGTGAGGGCACTGTTTATCTGCTGGATGGATCGAACTGTGCGATCAAAGGCATCGAGATGGTCAACTAGAGGATACATGATGGTACAGTAAGAATATTAGAAGAGGTCCAATACATACCTAATTTCATATGGAATCTTATCTCACTGAGCAGATTGGATTCAAACGGCTATAAGTAGATAGCTGATGATAGAATTCTGAAGATCATGCACGACGATAGGATGATATTGAAGAAAAAAAGATTGAGAGGATATTACTATCTGACAGAAAGTCCAGTACGAGGTGGAGCTTCAGGAGCCAGAGAAAGCTCAGTGCGAGGTGGAGCTCCAAGTGGAGGTGGATCGAGCATGGGATGAGAGATTCGGAAGGATGACATGCGATGTCATAAAATAAAGTTTCTATTATCATAGAAGGCTATCCTGAGTAAATCTCATATCAGGAGGATCATAATAGCCAATGGAGGTGGGATCGAGTGGCCTATCTCGACTCCCATATTTGTCCATCCATGATCAACAGACGTGCTTCAGGACATGGAGGCGAGATGGATCACAAGCTCTCAAAGTCAAATGGAGGTCGAATGTCGAGTCGAGATAGAGATTGTTAGAATTTAATATCTTGAATTCGATCCACAGCAGAGGAGAATCAAATCATCAAGCAATCAAGCTAGCTCGAATATGGGGTCGAGTTGGTTCGAACTGAGATCGAGCTGGCTCAAACTGCAATCGAGTCGGTCCTCTTAGGTAGACAAAAAGTAGAAGTTCGAACGAGATGCAATCGAGCCAGTTCGACCTCTGATAGAGCCAGCTCAATGGAGACGAATAGAATAAGACGAAATTTTCTATTTGGACTTAGATTATGATTAATCTAAAATATTTATGAGAGTTGCACGTGGACCATAGGATTCAGCGATCATGGAGGACTGTGGTCATGATCTAAAGATTAGAAAATATTTCAAGACTCCATCAAGATCATGTTCCACTCATATTAGGAGAAAGAGTCCTATTAGGACTCGTATGAACTACTAAGAAGATGATTCTCGTCCTATTTAAAAGACTGAGATGCTATAGAGCAGATGGTGGCACGTGTGATGTGAGAGGCATGTAGAGAGACTTAGGCAGCCACCAAAAGAAGTTTGACAGAGTGTCGAGTACGTGCAGCCTACAAGAGAGAGAAGTAATAGGTGCATAGCATTCGGTATAGAGGTTGTGAGGATAGAGCATCTTGTTGCTTCTAAGGATCTTCTTAAAATTCTGAGAGAGCTTTTGTGATGGTAGCTTCTAGTTGAGAGAGATTTATGTATAGTAAATTAAGAGTGGGTGTTCTCCTTTTGTACTTATTTTTTTTTTCATAGTGAAGCTTTGCATGCCCCGTGAAGATGAGCCTTTAGGTTAATCTACGTATTTGATTATTTTTTTTTCTTCCTGCCGTAATATCCCAATGCTAGATCCTTAACAAGTGGTATTAAAGTAGCTGATTCTCCAATAGGCAAGAGGATTAGAAAAAGGACCTGGGATAGCCATAATCGGTCGCTCTACCTCTACAACCCCCTATCGCTGGATTGGAATGACTTCAACTGAGGAGAGTATCGATACTTTTGCTGATATTGAACCAGGTCCAGACGCATCGATGGGCTCTTTGTCAATGAGCAGTGCCAAACCTCCATTTGGATTAGCCTCACCACTGATTGAACCACCTCCAGCTTTACCTACTGCTTCTCTCTTGTCCTCCTCCAAGAAGCTTAGGTCCAGCCTAGGAAAGTGCACCGCCATCCTTTGATGGTATATATCTCAGCTGGCAATAAAAGCTTTTTGGCGGAACTTGACCTTCTTCTGAGAGAACTCTTTGGAGGCTCGGAAGGTTGTCATTGCCTCCTTTCTAGTTTTGGCAACCCGATCCTCCATCATACATTTAGTCTCGACAGCTTGGCTCTCCATCTTCTTCTCAAGTTTGGTGGCCTTGGACCGGGCTCTCCGCCATTTCTTTTTTAGGCTTGCCTCTACCTTCGCCTTCAAGGCTTTTGCCTCCTTCAAATAGGCCACTTTGGCTTCAGCGACCTCCGCCTTAGAATCAGCTATAGCGACTTTGGCCTTCACTTCGATATTCGAAACTTCAGTCTTCTCATACTTATCTTGCGACGCGATCATCTCCTTTTCAATATCCATTATTTGATTTATAACGGTAGCAGCGTAGTGACCATAGGACAGCCTAATATCAGATCCTCTCCAATCATTCGAAGGTCGACACCTGGCAAGCTCGAATTAGTCCGTAGAAGGTGTCAATCGGTCTATTAATGATTGGCACCAAAATTAGGATATACCACCTCTTTTCGAATTCCGCTAGCGACTCAATCTTTAGTAGTCATGATTACTCATGATATCATCAGTCACCCTCCTCAAGAATCGTAATAACCGCTTTAACTACTATGGGATGATATCTTCGGCCATGCAAAAATTTGTGTACTCTCTTTGCTCGAATCGCGAACTCGGTAGTAGAGGGCATGTATTCGAGGTTATTCACCAAATAGGTCAAAGTCAGATTGACGGAAAGATGCATCGTAGCATCGTCAAGTATAGCATTGGTGCATCGATCTTGAAGATGATAGTTTTATCTATTGGGGCATCAGTATAGTCTTGTTGAGGGTATTCGGATGAATACAAACCTCTTCCAAATTGATCGAACCTTATGCATGGTTCGATCCTTGCCTGAAACTCCAATTTAATCGTTAGCTAGATCCAAGCTTCGGCAAACGATACACTCCAAACATCCTGACTTTCCTCCAAGCAAATATCGTAAACTTGGACTTTGGCTTCAGCATGTTCAACTAGTCGATATATCCATCGGTACTTTCAGTTGAAGTCTGTTGATTCTATCTGGACCCTTAACTTGATTATGGAAGCTCCTATAGCATCTTAATTGACGCCAAAATGAATAGAATTGACCAAATCACTCATTTGATGGGATCTTAATTTAAAATCCCAATATGATCATGCTACAATCCGTTTAACAAACTAACCACTCTCCTTTATAAAAAAAAAACTATAAAAGGGCCTTCAGAGGTATGCGAAAACTTTTTTTCTCTCCATTTTTTTCTCATATGTTGCCTAAGATTGACTTAAACATCGGAGGATCCCCATTAAAGTTATCTCCGATTAGAACTTCTTTTGCAAGTCATTTTTTCAAGAGGAACATGCCATCTCTCCAGTATCTCCGATCGATAGCCGGATCTCAGCGTCAACAAAGGATAAAAAAGTTTGGAATAAAAGTTTTCTTTGGTATTCATGCAAGAATGAATTGGGTGCAGAAGACCCTCATCTAAATTATAATGCAGCAAATGCAACCACTGCTGCGGAATTCTGGTTGCCTAAGCATGGCCAAATGCTTGTCCACTTGCTTATAAAAAAAAAAAAAATTGCTTGTCCACTTACCTTGGTTGAATAATTTAGCCCTTGGCATATGAAATATGTGCGATCGACTGGTAACACTCTCGATAGAGATGAGAAGTTTGAGAGCTATATCATAAAGATTAATTATAGATAGAAGCTATCTAGCTGGCATTTTCGTGCCCGTATGTATGCAAGCTTTGATTGCTTTTTTTTTTCCGTTTTCTTCTTATTTTTTTTAAAAAAAATTTAATTGACCACCGGACAGATTTGGAATACTCATTTGCGACTAAAATTTATGATGCTTCTCATGGATGGATTTGCATAATTTTAAATTCTTATTTAACGAGAGTGCTAGACTTAAATGAAAAAATATGCGAGAATCATACAAATATATATTTAGCCTCGTATAGATTATACATTAAATATATTTTTGATGTCTATATAGAGCCCGTAAATTTAAATAATATTTTTTATTTAATTTTTTAAAAAAAATGAGATTTTGGATCGCGGTATGCTAAGGGTGGGAGAAAAAGTGTCCGCTTGGGATGAATATAGCTGTGCCCTTGAATGGTTGTACTCTTGCCAATAATTTGATAGATTTTTTTTTAAAAAAAAATTGATTAATGAGTAAAAAGCACCGTACTTAACAACCATCCTAATCAATGCTTTGCCAGTGAAGTCAGGGAAAGTGATGAGCGCCCATACGTTCCACCGGTCACCAACAAATCAGAGAGACATGGGTCTATCGATCCAAGCAGCACGCACTCAGAGACAGATGTAGACAAAACTATTCTACAAGGAGCCCGGATGACCCCAAACAAGGCACCATCCGTCACACCCACTTGCATCCTTGGCCTCACCCAAGGGCCAAACCCAACAGGGGGCTCTCCCTCCAGTGCAAGTTGTGGTCCCGAGAACACATGGCCCCCCTCGGTAGCTTGCCGTGAACCCCCTGCAATTTGTTTATGATATTATACGCGAATGTTAATGTACAAAGAACCTGACACAACCTCTGACTCTCTGCCACCCTCCCCATCCTTTTCGTTTCAGACACCCCTGTGGGTCAAACGTCTCTGCCCCATGTCATTTAATTATCACCACCCCAAGATCGCAGATTTCCGTGAAAAAGACTGCAGATTAATCACAGTGACAGGGAAAAAAAATAATAATCATAAAAACAAGAGAGAGATTCCATCCCACTCTTAAGCCACCTATAGATTCTAATCCATCCAACATACCATGATAGATATATCTACTATATTGCATTACTTAATTAGAAGGAATAATTGTTCCTCTAAGCTTTTATATATAATTCCTCAGGTTGGTGTAGCCTCACACCACCACCCTCCTTTTCCTGTAGGCTTCTTGTCTCCGAGGGTTTGGAGAGAAAAAAAAAAAATGGAGCTCGATGAGCATGGCTTCCTGGAAGAGCTTCTGGCTCTCAGGAGGGAGACATGGGACACTCTCCCCACTGGAATGAGTGAGTTCTTCTCCAGTGAAGGCAGCTTGGACTGCTTCCAAGAGGGCCAAGGCTTGGTACCTCCCAGCTTCTCAGCGTTTGAAGGCCTGGCCCCGCCGGCGGAGCCGAATTTTGATTGTTTGAGCGAAGTCTACTGCCCGTTTGGTGCCGGGTTTGCCGCGGCAGCACCGGAGATCCAGTCGCCGTCGGTGCGGCCGGCGTTGGAGGATGCCAAGGTCGGTTTGGTCCATGGTGATCGGCATGGTGTAGTGGGAGATGGGCAGGCTGTTTGCAAGGTGGAGTTGGGGCAGTCGGCGGAGGCGCCGGCGGTGTTTGGGATGGGTGGCTGCATGGAGAGAAAGAAGAAGAAGAGAGCTGAGGGGCTGCCGTCGAAGAATCTGATGGCCGAAAGGAGGCGGAGGAAGCGGCTCAACGATCGCCTGTCGATGCTCCGGTCTGTTGTTCCAAAGATCAGCAAGGTATAATGTTAAAAGCTTAGATCAGATTTGGCCTCGATGTTTATATTTCAAGTATTGTTGCTTAATTTGGATTTATAACACTACCATGATTGAGTAGTTGAGTTGATGAAGACTTAATATTGGCAGATGGATAGGACTTCAATTCTTGGTGACACCATAGATTACATGAAAGAGCTGCTGGAAAGGATCAAGCGACTGCAGGAGGAGATCGAAGTGGGGGCGGAGCAGCCGAATCTATTGGGCATCTTCAAGGAGTTGAATCCCAATGAGATATTGGTGAGGAACTCTCCCAAGGTAATGGCTGGTCTTGTGCTTGGTTCTGGTTGAAGTCCATGGCTTGGTAGTGAGTCTAATTTGTGAATTATGTTGCAGTTTGATGTCGAAAGGAGAGACTCCGACACCCGAATAGAGATTTGCTGTACAGCGAAACCAGGTTTGCTGCTGTCGACCGTGAACACTCTGGAGGCTCTGGGGCTGGAGATCCAGCAGTGTGTTGTTAGCTGCTTCAATGACTTTGGAATGCAAGCTTCTTGCTGTGAGGTAATTAGATGGTTAGCATAGAGCATGGTTGTGTGGTTTCATTACTTGAACTTTATGTTCATGGTTCTGTGTCTTAGTTTCTGAACTGTGGTCCGTGTGATTCTGGCTGTGATAGGATGTGGAGCAGAGGGCTGTGATAAGCTCTGATGAGATAAAGCAGGCATTGTTCAGGAATGCAGGATATGGAGGAAGGTGTCTGTAGAAGAAAGATTCAATGGGGGGCAGGTTTGAGGGCTTTTGCACATTTCTGTCTCAGTGAGAAGCTTAGAGGTGAATAACTGATTTTGTTGCTGGCAGCTTCCCCAGCCTATATGACTTGTAGTGCTTGGTTATTATTGCTTACCACTAGTTAGAGGCGACCATCAATGTGAGGGTGTTTCTCTCCCTCACATGCTGCAAAAAAGGAAAAAAAAAAAAAAAAAATCTGATTGAGATGTTTTTGTGATGTGGGGTTGTGTGTTCAGAATTCTTGTGAAAAAAAATGAGCATAACTGACCAGAATATGTTCGCCTGAGTGCTTCTTCTCAGCTTCCAAGCACTAATTTTCAATTAACATGGTGTTAACATTCTCTGTAAATTATTAAAAAAAAAAGGCTCCCAACTGCTATGTTTGTAGTTCTTGCTATAATATTCCCACTAGCATCCTAATTGCTACTGGATGTTGTGACATGTTTATCTGAGACTATCCGACCAAACATGGATGGGGAAACTGTTTTGAGACTTGTCTAAGTAATCATATAATATTGCAAAATTGTGGCTTCCCATTTTCTTTCTTGTGTCAGTCCTCTCTAAGCAATAGATTAGAGATTCAGATCAGCAGAAGAATTTGGTAACTGTCGTCTTATTCTTTGGCCTTGGAGATGACCTTGTATGGGAGGGGACCGTGTCTAAATCAATATTTTCCTCCAAAGAGCAAGTTCCAGGCCAATCTTAATAGTTTAAGCTGAAAGATCTCACGAAACGACTTGGCTTTCAACGCTTTCTCTTATTTCTAGCACCATCCGCCTCTCCATTTTTATCATGAACCTTACATTATTTATTCCCTCCGCATTATAAATTCCTCTACCCCGTGTTCTAACAAAAAAGCAAACATCAGAAAAGAAGCCTATAAACTAATACTGTCACCCCCGGAAGGTCAGATGTCCACCTAATCTCCGCTTTAAGCACCCGGGGAAGGTCAGATATCCACCTAATCTCCTCTTTAAGAATGATAAAGTGAAAATTTTCTTTTTTATGAACGATTAAAGCAAACATGATTGTTGAGCAAAGTAGTTGGAGAGTAGAGGATCTCAATTAATATATCTTTTGAATTCATAATAGAAACAAAGGAGTAATCTCAACCCAAACATATTTAGTCTGAAGCCCACTCTCTCAATTCTTAAAGGTAGGTGAGGAACAGAGGGGTCCTAAGCTGTGCACTGAATGATTTGGACTGCCAAGACAGAAGCTTTGTTGTTTTGTTTCTGAGCAGCGATAGGACACTGTCGAACGTAATGATAGCTGCCGGTCCACTTGATGGTCAACTGTGGCGTGAATGGTGTACGTACCTGACACCAGTGAATCTATAGCCATTACCATGGTGCACAGTGCATTCGCTGCTCACATTGAACAGCAAATCCCAGCCCCTTAAGGGACTGCTTTGCTTCAGAGTTCACGGTTTGCGAGCAGGTGATAGGTAAGGGACGGACAGGCCAGCTAAGATGACCAGCAGGTACTCTTCCAACGCAATCTTAATGTTGAGAGGTAATTGTATGCTAAGTTTGACGGAAGGAATTGGCTAAGGATCAGACAGTCATTTTATGAAAGGTATATTTGAGCACTACGTAACTCTACCAAGATAACCTGATGAAGAATGCTCTTAAAAGGTTGCTTAAACGATTTTATGTGCAGAACAATGGTGAAGCTCTCTAGCGTTTCATCACAAGTATCGATTTGCTTAAAGGCTTATTTGAGCTTAATTGATGTGGTTGGCATTGTTGATGTCGAGTTGCACTGGGCATTTGTTATGTGATATAAGCGTGAGAGGTTCATGAAATTGACATTGGACTGTGCTGAGTGCAGAGAATTTGTTGGGCCTTTTGCTATGTACGGGAGAGAGAGGGTTCATTAGATTTGAAGTTTAGAAAGGGAATCTTAGAGATATATATATATAACTTCGTTTTATGTTTAAAGCAATCGATATCCATCGCTTCAATCTTCTCAAGATGTAGATTGACATAGACATAAAGGTAACAAGTAAAACCAGTGCCCATTGCTTGAACTTCAAACTGATTGGGCTAACTTGTGTACTAAATCCAAGGCCTAGTTAGATTTGTGGGACTTTTGTTGGAGACTACGAGAGCACATGGTTAACCTTTTTGTACACACCTCGACTTAAATTCCAAATTTTAACTCAGATTTGGTTTTATCCTCGCATTACTGAGGCGTTATTCCGATTTAAATTCGAAGTCTGAAATCTCATTCTAACTTCCATTTTATTATTGCATTCTGGGGGCATTAGACGTTAGAGGCTAACTGTTAAGGCCTTTATGGGCCTCTCGGGAGGTTAGCAGAATCAAGTTTATATATTGCTAAAAAGATTATTCTTCTTTTATTCTCGCATTACTTTAATGTTGCTCCGAGTTAAATTAAAACTTTTAAATCTCATTTTAACTCAGATTTAATTCTTGCTTTACTGGGGCATTAGGCTTTAGACGTCTTAATAAGGTACTTTTCCATTTCTTTCTTCTGGCAAACCTTTATGGCCTTCATGATGGAGGCCTTTATGGATTTCCCCATTATGCAAGCTAATTTCTGCTCTCTGCTTTTCTTTCTTTTGGATGCCAAAAGGAAGCTCTTGGGTCATATTGTTTTACGTGGTCGTATTTTTGATCGGAGGCTTTTGGCTAAGCCAAGGTTGTTGTACTTTGGATGCAATATTCCTGAATACATGTACGAGGGAGCAAAATTTGCTTTTAGGTTCAATTGGTTAGAATTATTTTGATATAGAAAAATGCTATATCATATTATCATATTTGGTATGAAAAATAAAAAAAAGAGATGATAAAAAAAATTTGATAGATTTGATATTTATTTTTCGAAGAGAGAAGAAAAAGTAAATACTATAAGAGGTTGTTATTTGATAAATTTTTAAATAGTGATTGTTGGTGCAGAATTTGGTTGACGCCGGATCGAACTGGAGTAGAAGGAGACGAGGTCGCCGTCGATGACCTACAAAATAAAGTTTCATTCGGAGCCGGTAAAGGTAGCTCCGGAAGGACCCTCCGACGGTCAAGTTAGCTCTGGCCAACAGAAATGGAGTGCTCCTCAGTATGGAGTATGGTAGAGTTTCGAGGAGAAGAGAAGAATTTTTAGAACCTGACGTAAACATATTTAGAGGATCCTTTTTATAGATGGAGCTTGTTGTAATTGTCTTGATTAATAACTGTCGTAACCGTTCTGATCAATGCCGATCTTTATTGACTTGATAAATATCGATCGTTATTGACTTGATAAATGACAATCATTATTGTTGTGTAACCATTCAGTAGTAGGATCGTCTGTAAGAATCCATCAACAGTCTGTAAAGAGTTAGAGTTCAGTTTCCATAGAAGTCCGACTATTGGAGGAGTCCGCAAGGAGTTCGGCTTCCATAGAAGTCCGACCGTCGAAGGAGTCCGCAAGAAGTTCGGCTTCCATAAAAGCCCGACTGTCGGAGGAGTCCGCAAGAAGTTTGACTTTCAAGGAGTCCGAAAGGCTGATGGAGTTCGACTAAGGTTCGTTCGCTGGGATCCCGAAAGAGCTCAACCGCTGAGGAGTTCGGCCGGCTGAAGGAGTTCGGCTAAGATCCGTCCGCTAAAACTTTTTCGTGGCTACCTGTTGCATTAGGCTGAGCATCGATCCGAATTTCGGCAGGAGCGAAGTTTATCTCCAACAGTGATAATCTATACTTCACAAAAATACTTTCAATAAAGCTGTATATATAATTATTAAATTTATTTTAATATTTTTTAAATTTATTTTATAAAAAAAAATTATAAAAAAATTAAGGTATAGAAAATATTATGAAAAGAGTCATATACTTATAGTTATTATATAAAAATTGATTGAAGATAACAATACTATCCTGATATTAAAATATTATTGTATTGAAGGATATATTTATAAATTTTTCTATACCCATATATAGGATTATCTCTAGCAAATGTAATAATTTTTTTTAGTATTATTTTTTGCAATAATTTGTTCACCAACCTAATATAATAAATATTTTTTTATAATATTTTTTTTGGAGAAATAATTTTTAAAAATTATTGTATTATCTCATAATTTAAAATCTTCCAATCAAACGGACCCTTAGAGCAATACACTCTAAATTCTAGGTGCACCATTTCCTATTTCTGATTTTATAGCTTTCAAAGGTTAGAATTAATTTCCTATTTGTTTGCATTTATCAGCAAAACTTTTCCAACAAAATCTACAACGTACAAAATTTTTCTCTCTTTTTTGTTGATGAGATACTGTACTAGTTTTTAATACAAAGCTTTTGTGCAACTTTTCTGCTATGTGATTATTGGAAAGTCATGATTTTTTGCCATCTTACCATCAAGTTTGTAGGAGCAGCTGTTGATAAATAAAGCCTCAACTTGGAGGTAGAAATTTTGATCCTATATGGTATATAAAATATAAAATTCCTATAATTGGTTATATAATGATTTTCATAAATGTGATATTAAATTGTAGAGCATCTACTGCTCCCATTCTACAAGATGCACTGATTTTCTTTATAATTTATTTGGTATTATTATTATTTTTGTGTTTCTATTTTCCTATAAATTAGTGAAATTTCATAGGGTAGGTTTCTTATTTTCACTTTTTGGAAACAATAAATTTTTGCTACCAAACGCACTAAAGATTTATAAACAACTTTAAAAACAAAAGGGTCTCACCACGCATCTTTAATCTACTTCACCTTTTTTTTTTAGATTTTGAAGACAAAAAAAAAAAAAAATCAAAAGTTCCAAAGATTTTATAGATAATTTAAAAATTATTTAATCTACTTTATTTTTTTTAGATTTTTTAAAACAAAAATAGAAATAATACCAAACCAGTTAGATAGAGATTAACCGTAAAAGAGGCATGATAGACTCTCTAATTATTCCAACAAAAACTTCCAATAATTTGTTGACATTATAATACAAATTTTATGATGTCACGAGACTTTCACAAGCTGGTAGCTATTATGATGAATCCAGAGAAGTCATGCTGTAGCCATTAATGTTCCAATCTTTTGTTATACAATTAAAATAATTTTAGTTTTCCAAATAAACGGCCAGTCCAGAAAATAACGGATGTTACAACAGAGATATCGGGCGCTACCGAAACTCCACGCGGTACTTATTCCATAGTAAATAACGGTCTATCCACCGTCGTTGGCGACTCGCCGGAAAGCTGAGAACTTCCCGGATCAACCAAGAAGCCCACGTTCGCATCAACAAGTCCTTTTCCTCGTATTGTCCTCCTCATTCCCCTTTCTTTCTGTCTTTCGGCTTCGATTAAGCTTCGAATCCACTCCCATTGTGGCTCTTCCGCCCGTCCTCTCCCTCCTCCTCTTCTTCTCCGACCGCCGACGCCCGGTTCTTCTCTCTCCGCCAAATTCCCGAACTCGATCCCTCTCTTCGTCCGCCGATTCGATGGATCTCGCCACCGGAGATCTCTTCCCCCCTCTCCCCCCCTGCAAGGCTTCCCCCGGCGATGGCGATCAAGGGACCGTCGGAGATGGCGGCGGTGGCTGCGGTGCCGACGACGACGACCAATTCCTCCCGGCCTTTCTCTTGGCCTCAGGTCCCATTTCTTCCCCCCTTAGTTCTTGTCTCTCTCGGTATTCAAATGGTCGGTTTTTGGTAGTAATTGTTGCGAAATTTATCGATAACCATTTCTTGTAGTAATTGCTGCGAAAAAGGAATGATTTTTTTAGACTACCAAGAAACCTTGTCGGATTGCTTCCATGTATAAAAGCGTCGATACTTGTATTTGTTTGTGGTTAGGAATTGAAATTGGGGATGTATGTCTTCACGAGAACACACCAGCCAATAAATGTGTGAAAGAAGATCTGGGTTGGTCTACCGGACTTGTAAAAATTTTGGGATCTTGGATTTGTGGTATACTGTGTGATGTGCTGTTCAGTGCTTGGCATGGTTCAAGAACTTGATGAGGATTCTGTTACAGTTTCAACTTGTTTGTTAATTTTTAATGATCTATTGTTTTGACTCTTGAACCCGAAGAAAAACAACTTCTGGTTAATTAATGATTTCCAAATCAGTCTTGAAGTTCAAAATTACCTTTTGTGGTTTCTAATATAAGTTCTGTACAATATGTAAGGAGAGAAAAAATTGTTATCGGTGACGTGGGTTTGGTTCTGCCACACAGTGATTTAGGCTGGGTTCCATCCCATCAAGAAGAAAAGATTGTTGCCGCTTGCTATACGGATTCAAAATCCACATTCTAAATTCATCATGTTCTTCAAGAATGTCCCTAATGCTGCATGTTTTGTATGTAACAGAGGATCATTGTTTTTGAACTTTTTGCTAATCTTTGCTAGACTTTTTTGTATCACACCTTCATCTGATGACATTTGATGTTTTTAGACAACGAGATATGTTTTTCTTGTTTGTCTTTTTTTCTTTTTTCTCCTCCCTTCTACGTGGTGGTAAAACCTTGGCTACTAGGCAATTACCTTCTTCCCTATGTCCCAATAAGAGTGAATGAATGCAGTTGTGTTATGCACTTAGTCATGGGAACCTTGCATATTCCCACATATGCTGCATGGAATAACTTTATAATAACAGAGTTGACAGATCATTGTTCTCTTTTATTAATTTATTCTCTGATGTGTATACATGCACAAATAAACTCATATATGCAGGTTCTCAAAAGAAAAAGGAAAACAAAAAAGAAAAGCTGATATAATGTGTATACATGCACAAGCAAACTCATATATGCCCGTTCGCAAAAGCACAAAGAAAAAGAAACTCATGTATGCTGCTTAAATTTTTCTGAGGTGCTTCAAGCTCATGACCTTGTGTTTCCTAATTCTTGCCTGCTTGACACATATGCAACAAATCGAATTTAAGTGTTGAAGAGGTCAACCATGCTTCTGTCCATGGGCCTCCTTGGACCAATTTATGTAATTAAATGTTCATTTATGTAATGAAATGTTCATTCAAAGTGTGGGAGTAGTCTGTTGAACCATTCAGTTCTTGAGGTATAGCAATTTATATCGCAAAGATTCTTTTACCTTACAGTTAGATCCATGCAACCATATGCGATAGAATAATCTCGCATACAAACTAAGCACCTGAATGATGATGGCTGTTGATGCAGAATTTGGTTGACGTCGGATCGAGCTGGAGCCAAGAAAGACGAGGTCGCCGTCGGTGACCTGCAAAATAAAGTTCCGTTCGGAGTCGGTGGTGGTGGCTCAGATAGGACCCTCCGATAATCAAGTTAGCTCTTCTGGCCAACAGAAATTGAGTACTCAGGTGAGAGTTCGGCAGAGTTTAGAGGGAGAGAGAAAAGCTTAGAGAAATCGTATCTAGAGGGTTCCTTTTTATGGACGGAGCCTGTAGCAGATTGATGGTGACAGCCATATCGTCTGGTAGTGGGTCGCATGAGGTTTGCTATGGAGAGAGAGGTGTCGCCAGACTGGTAGTGGCGGCCATGTCGTTCGGTCGTGGGCCGCATGAGTTTTGCTACGGAGAGAGAGGTGTCGCCAGACTGGTAGTGGTGGCCATGTCGTCCGATTGTGGGCCGCATGAAATTCATTACGGAGAGAGCAGTGTCATCAGACCGATAATGGCAGCCATGCCGTCTGGTGGAAGCATGCGTTCGGGGTCCAACTGAGCTGAAGGAGTCCGACTGCAAGAGTAATCCAGAAGGAGGTCGGCTCCTATAGAAATCCGACTGAAGGAGAAGTCCGGAAGGAGTTCGGCTCCTGTGAAAATCCGACTGAGGGAGAATTCTAGAAGGAGTTTAACTTCTGAAGGAGTTCGACTGCAGGAGCGATCCGGAAGGAGTTCGGCTCCTGGAGGAATCCGACTGCAGGAGTGATCCGGAAGGAGTTCGGCTCCTGAAGAAATCTGGCTGAAAGAGAATTCTGAAAGAAGTTCGGCTCTCGTAGAAATCCGATTGCAGGAGCGATCCAGAAGGAGTTCGGCTCCTGGAGGAATCCGGTTGAAGGAGAACTCTGGAAGGAGTTTTGCTCCTAGAGGAGTCTGATTGCAGAAGCGATTCGGAAAGAGTTTGGCTCTTGAAGGAATCTGGCTAAAGGAGAATTCTGGAAGGAGTTTGGCTTCCGTAGAAATCCGACTACATGAGCGATCCAGAAGGAATTTGGCTCCTGAAAGAATCTGGCTAAAAAAGAATTCTGAAAGGAGTTCGGCTTTTGGAGGAGTCCGACTACAGGAGCGATCCGTAAGGAGTTTGGCTCCTGGAGAAATCTGATTGAAGGAAAATTCTGGAAGGAGTTCGACTTCCATAGAAATCCGACTGTAGGAGCGATTTGAAAGGAGTTCGGTTTCTGAAGGAATCTGGCTGAAGGAGAATTCTGGAAGGAGTTTGGCTCCCATAGAAGTCCGACTGAAAGAGGAATCCGGAAGGAGTTCGGCTCATGTAGAAGCTTGACTGAAGGAGAAATCCGAAGGAAGTTCGGCTCCCATAGAAGTTCGATTGAAGGAGGATCCAAAGGGAGTTCTGAAAGGAGTCCCGCAGAAAGTCCGATCGAAGGAGGAATCCGGAGGGAGTTCGGCTCTCGCAGAAGTTCCGACGAAGTCTAGAAGGAGTCTGACTCCGGAGGGAAGTTCGATCTAATGAGAAGTCTTGGCCGAATCCTGAGAAGTTCAAAAGAGAAGTCCTGGGAGTCTGACCCCTAGGAGGTTCGGCTGGGGGAGTTCAATTAGAGCTCGATCATTGAGAAGTTCGATCGGCTAAAGGGGTTCGACTGGGGCTCGACCACTGAGAAGTTCGATTGGATTCGACCGCTGGAGGAGTTCGATCACTGAATGAGTTTGGCTGCTGGAGAGAGAATTTTCGATTGAAGCTCTTCCGTGATTACTAGCTGCATTAGGCTAAGCACCAGGCTGGACTTCGGTGGGAGCAGGATTTATCCCCAACAATAGTTCCTCCCACTCGTAAGTTCGAAACTTGAAAGAAGGGAGTACAAAAAGGACGTGACTGCCGAAAGTCCTCTTCAGGGCTCTGCACCAGCTCAGATTGAATCTTGGAGAAGATCTTATCTCCAACCAAGGTTGACGTTGAAATTGGAACTCGAGGGAGATCTTATCTCCAACCGAGGTTGAAGGAGATTTTTTCTCCTATTGATGTAGACGTTGAGGCTCGGGGGAGCTTTTATCTCTAGCAGCCGAGGTTGTAGGAGATCTTATCCCCTGTTGACGTAGAGCTCGAGGGAGATCTTATCTCCAGCAGCCAAGGTTGAAGGAGATCTCATCTTCTATTGACGTAGAAGCTCGGGGAAGATCTTATCTTTAGTAGTCGAGATTGAAGGAGATCTCATCTCCTGTTGACGTAGAAGCTCAGGGGAGATCTTATCTTCAGCAGCCGTGGTTGTAAGAGATCTTATCTCCCATTGACGTAGAAGCTCGGGAGAGATTTTATCTCCAGCAGCCAAGGTTGAAGGAGATTTTATCTCCTGTTGACGTAGAAGCTTGGAGGAGATCTTATCTCCAGCAGTCGAGGTTGAAGGAGATCTCATCTCTCTGTTGAAGCTCGGGAGAGATCTTATCTCCAACCGAGGTTGAAGGAGATCTTATCTTCTATTGACGTAGAAGCTCGGGGGAGATCTTATCTCTAGCAGCCGAGGCTAAAGAAGATCTCATCTTCTGTTGACGTAGAGGCTCGAGGGAGATCTTATCTCCAGCAACCGAGGTTGACGGAGATCTCGTCTCCTGTAGAAGCTCGGGGGAGATCTTATCTCCAGCCGAGGTTGAAGGAGATCTTATCTCCTGTTGATATAGAAGTTCATGGGAGATCTTATCTTCAGCAGTCGAGGTTGAAGGAGATCTCATCTTCTGTTGACGTAGAAGCTCAAGGAAGATCTTATCTCCAGCAGCCGAGGTTGAAGAAGATTTTATCTCCTGTTGACGTAGAAGCTCGGGAGAGATCTTATCTCCAGCAGTCGAGGTTGAAGGAGATCTCATCTCCTGTTGAAGCTCGGGGGAGATCTTATCTCCAGCTGAGGTTGAAAGAGATCTTATCTTCTGTTGACGTAGAGAAGCTCGGGGGAGATCTTATCTCTAACAGCCAAGGTTGAAGGAGATCTCATCTCCTCTTGACGTAGAAGCTCGGGGGAGATCTTATCTCCAGCAGCCGAGATTGAAGGAGATTTTATCTCCTGTTGAAGCTTGGGGGAGATCTTATCTCCAGTCGAGATTGAAGGAGATCTTGTCTCCTATTGACGTAGAAGCTCGGGAGAGATCTTATCTCCAACAGCCGAGGTTGAAAGAGATCTCATCTCCTATTGACGTAGAAGCTTGGGGGAGATCTTATCTCCAGCAGTCGAGGTTGAAGAAAATCTTATCTCTTGCCAACGTAGACTCTGGAGCTCGAAAAAGATCTTATCTCTAACAGCCAAGGTTGTATGAGATTTTATCTCCTATTAACGTAGAAGCTCGGAGAAAATCTTATCTCCAGCAGCCGAGGTTGAAGGAGATTTTATCTCCTGTTAACGTAGAAGCTCGGGGGAGATCTTATCTCCAGCAGCCAAGGTCGAAGGTGGAGCTCGGGGGAGATCTTATCTCCAGTAGCCGAGGTTGAAGGAGATCTTATCTCCTACTGACGTAGACTCTGAAGCTCGGAGGAGATCTTATTTCCAGCGGTCGAGGTTGAAAGAGATCTTATCTCCTGCTGGCATAGAAGGTCAAGGAGATCTTATCTCCAGTGGCCGAGGTTGAAGGAGATCTTATCTTCCGTTGTTGTTGGGCACAATGGGGCCGTTGTCGGGGCCTTTCCTCTCATTCTGTCTAGAATGAATGAGGTCTTCGACTTTGCTTACGTTAGGACGAGGTTCTCCTTCTGTTCCTAATGAACCATGAGGGCACATAAGGGCCATTGTCAGGGCCTCTCCCCCTATCTCATCTAAAATGAACGAGGCCTTCGACTTTTCTTGCATTAGGACAAGGTTCTCCTCATATTCCTAATGAGCTGTGGGGGCACATAAGGGCCGTTGTCAAGGTCTCTCCCCTCATCTCGTCTAAAATGATCGAGGCCTTCGACTTTACTCACGTTAGGACGAGGTTCTTCTCCTGTTCCTAACGGACTGTGGGGGCACATAAGGATCGTTGTTAGGGCCTCTCCCCCATCTCGTCTAAAATGAACGAGGCCTTCGACTTTGCTCATGTTAGGACGAGGTTCTCCTGTTCCTAACATGGCTGTTTTTAGTTGCTTCTTTCCTGTCATCACATAATTTTCGCATCAAGAAATAATAATGCTGAAATCGAGGTGTTTTATTGAGGAAAAATTATTGGTAGTACATCCTCAGATTTTCTGAGTTCCAAGATCGTGGGAGTATTGTTCCTCTGAGCTCCTTCAGACGATAAGTCCTGGGCCGAACGATCTCTACCACTTCATACGGGCCTTTCCAATTTGGGGCAAACTTTCCCTAGCTTTGAGGCTGGAAGATGGCGGCTCGTCGAAGTACTAAGTCCCCCACTTTGAACGTTTTACTTCTGACTCTGGAGTTATAATATCGGGCCACCCTTCGCTTGTAGGCCGCCATCCGGACCCGGGCTTCCTCCATTTTTTCTTCCAGCAGATCGAGGTTGGCTCTGAGGTCCTGCGGATTATATTGCTCATTGAAGGCCGTGACCCGTGTTGATGGGAGTTTAAGCTCGATCGGTATGACTGCCTCTATTCCGAAGGCCAAGGCGAAGGGTGTTTCTTCAGTCGGCAATCTTTGTGTAGTTCGGTACGCCCAGAGGATGTGGTAGAGTTCGTCCACCTAGGCCCCCTTTGCTCTATCGAGCCTCGTCTTGATGCCTTGCAGCAGAGTCCGATTGGTCACTTTGGCTTTCCTATTTGTCTGTGGGTGAGCCATCGATGTGAAGTGGTGGAAGATGTTTAGATTTTAGTAGAACTCGGCGAACCTCGTTCCAGCGAACTATCGTCCATTATCAGTTATGAGAGTTCGGGGCAGATCGAACCGGCAGACTATCGACTTCCAGACAAAGTTCTGTACCTTAACCTCGGTAATTTTTGCTAGTGGTTCAGCCTCGACCCATTTGGTGAAATAGTCGATCGCGACCAAGAGGAACTTCCGCTGCCCAGACATCGTCAGAAAAGGGCCAAGTATGTCCATTCCCTATTGCGCAAATGGCCAAGGTGCGCTTAGCGGAGTAAGCTCGGAGGCCGACTGTCTTTGTACGTTTGCATTCTTCTGACAGCGGTCACATTTCTTAACATACTCAGAATCATGAAACAAGGTCGGCCAATAGTACTCTTGCCGAAGTAGTTTTTGTGATAGGGATCTGGCTTCTATGTGACTTCCATAAATTTTCTCATGCACTTCCACAATGCGAAGTCGGCCTCTGAAGGTCGGAGACATCTTAGCAGCGGTAGCGAGTACGACCTCTTATACAATCAGCCCTCGTATGAAACATACCGGAAGGCTTGATTCCTGAGTTTTCGAGCTTCTTTCGGATCAGGAGGAAGGACTCCCTCCTTGAGGTAGGTGACCAACGGATCAATTCAGCTCGGCTCGAGCTCCGTCTGCAAAACGATCTGGAATTCCTCTGGGCTTGAGCACTTCAGAGTCTCGAAATATACTTCTTTGGACAGTTCGGCTGGGGTTGAAGTGGCCAACTTAAAGAGAAGATTGGCTCTTACATTTTCTGCCCTCGAAATCTGTCGAATGCCAAAACTACTGAAGGTTGGAGTCAAATCATTTACTTTCTCAAGGTATTTCATCATGCTTTCCTTCCGCGCTTCGTAGCTACCACTAACTTGGTCGACCACTAATTGAAAATCGCTGTAGACTTAAAGTCGATCTACTTTCAATTTTCTTGCTATTTTTAATTCGACGATCAACGTTTCATATTCGGCCCTATTGTTAGTCGCAGAAAATTCGAAGCATAACGCATACTCGATGACGACTCCCTCGGGGCTAAGACCAACCCCGCACATGCTCCAGCGGAGTTGGACGAACCATCCACGTACAGAGCTCAAAAGCCTTTGGAAAGGTCGGCACTCTCCTTGGGAAGGTTCGGTTGCGACAGCAGGGCGCCGATCTTGTTCTATTTAAGCTTGGCTTCAGCTGGAATAGTACATTCTACCATAAAATCTGTCAATATCTGAGCCTTGATCGATGGCCAGGGTTGATAATTGATGTCAAATTTCATGAGCTCGATCGTTCATTTTGCGATTCTCCCGGAAGCGTTCGTTCGATGGACTGCTTTTATTGGTTGGTCGTGAGGACTGTTATGGTGTGCCCCTGAAAGTAAGGTCGGAGTCTCCTGACAGCAATTAGAAGAGAATAAGTCAATTTTTCTAACTTAGAGTACCTGATCTCCGCATCCCTCAGGACCCGGCTTACGTAGTAGACCGGTCGCTACATCTTCGCTTCTTTCTTGACCAGGACTGCCGTCAGGGCCACCGGGGAGACTGCTAGGTACAAGAACAATTCTTCTTCGGGTTTGGACTTTGCCAGCAATGGGAGTGAGCCGAGGTAGTTTTTAAGCTCCTCGAACATCCGTTGGCACTCCACCGTCCAACAGAAGTTCTTTGGTTATCTGAGAACTCGAAAGAAGGGCATGCATCGCTCGGCTGATCTCGAGATGAAGCGATTTAGGGACGTCACTTTTTCCATCAGGCGCTGAACTTCTTTGATCGTTTTCGGAGCAGTCATCTTCTGAATGGCTCGAATTTTCTCAGAATTTGCTTCAATCCTGCGCCTCGACACCATGAACCCTAGAAATTTTTCAGAGGTCACACCAAAGGCGCACTTGGTCGGATTCAATTTTATCTTGTGCTTCCTGAGTGTGCCGAAGGTCTCTTCAAGGTCGGCGAGGTGGTTTGTAGATATACACCTCCATATTACGATCGATCTGCTTCTTGAAGATCTTGTTGATCAGGCACTGGTATGTTGCCCCTGCGTTTTTGAGTCCAAAGGGCATAACTCTGTAACAATAAAGACCACAGTCAGTAACGAAAGCGGTTTTCTCCTCGTCCTCAGGCGCCATCTGTATCTAGTTATAACCGAAGAAGGCGTTCATGAAGGTGAGGAGCTCGTGGTCCGAGGTCGCGTCCATCAGTTGATCAATCCTGAATAGAGGGTAGCTGTCTTTTGGGCAGACTTTATTCAGCTTTTTGAAGTCTATGCACATCCTCCACTTGTTGTTCGCCTTTTTGACGAAGATCACGTTTGAGATCCGGATCAGATAGTTAACCTTCCGAATGAATCCAGCTTTGAGAAGCTTGCCTACTTCTTCGGCGATTGCTTTCTGCCTCTCCGGGGCATGGTGGCGCATCTTCTCTTTTATCGGCTGATGCTTCGGATCAACGGCCAATCAATGTTCCATGACCTCGGCATCAATTCCCAGCATATCCGCTGGGGTTCAGGCAAAGACGTTCGCATTTCTCCTGAGGAAGGTAACGAGTTGCTTCCGAACCTCGTCTCCTAAGTTGGAGCCGATTTGCACTGCGTGCTCCGCATTCTCGTCGTTTAAGAATATAGAGACGAGGTCCTCCATGGGCTCATCCCGCTCCTCAGTGAGGTTGTCGCGGACATCCAGCCCATCAATAGGATAAAAGTCGGACCGTTCTTTCTTATGTAGGGCGATTGAGTAGCAGTGCCTCGCCAGAGCCTGATCTCCCCTGATCTTTTTGATCCCATGACTTGTCGGAAACTTAATCTTCAAATAATAGGTTGATACCACCGTCCGAAGTGCATTTAGATCAGATCGGCCGAGAATAGCATTATAGGCGGATGCAGTCCTTACGACTAAAAAATCGAGCTGCGCCTTAGCCAATTTCGGACGTTGCCCTGCAATCACAGCCAAAGTTATTATGCCCTCAACTGGTACGACATCGTCAGGGAAGCCTATCAACGGAGAGTTCATAGGCCCCAAGCGGTCATCGAATAAGGACATTTTCGAGAAAGCATCGTAAAACAATACGTCGACCGAGTTTTCATTATCCACCAAAACACGGCATACATCATAGTCGGCAATATTTAAAGAGATTACAACTGCGTCATTGTGCGAGAACTGGACTCTCTAGGCATCTATCTCGATAAAGATCACGGGTTCCTCAGTCCTCCGTCTCTTCACCGATCCCTCGGATCCACTGGCCTCTTCTCGCTGAAGTTCCCTCGAGATAGTGTTGATGACGCCGAGAGGCGATCGATTTTCTTATTGATCCCCCCTTTGGTGGTTCAGGCTGCGGTAACGCCCTCAGTCGATCTTCCCGTCCTTCAGGCCATCTCCGCAGGAACTTGATAAAGGCAGAACTTGTTGGGATTATGCTTGCTGGGACGAGAACGCATCCTCTCCGATCTCGGTAGTTGCTCCCTGATTTCCATCAGCACTTAGATTTTCAGAGCATTAAGGGGGGCGTAGTTGTGAAATCTTCGTTGGGGAGAACCTTGGCGCGCCCTTCCGCCGGGGCTTCCCTGCCTCCGAGCCCGGAGAGGAGTTCGGACTCGCTTGCGCTCAAAAGGAGTCCAAAAATGCGGTCGAGCTTCACTTGGCTTCCCTTCTTCAGCGGGCCTGCCCGATCCGTCGATTCACCGCTTACCAAAAGCTTCATCATCCTTGGCCTTGAAGGCCTCTTCAACCTGGGCATAACCTTCAGCCCGAGCTAGCATGTCGGTAAAGTCCCTAGGGTGCTTCTTTTTCAGGAAGAACAACAAATCATTCTTCTCAAGGCCGCCTTTGAGAGCGGCCATGGCGTAGGTTCCGGACTTCTAATGCGGCAGCATTAAATCAGATAACATAAGCCCGGATGGATTCTCCCTCCTTCTACTTGATGGTCATCAGAAAATCCAAACTTTGGCGCGGACGTCGACTGCTGACGAAGTGAGCTGTGAATTGATGGCTCATCTGATCAAACGATAAGATGGTACTCAGCTTTCTTGAGGGTGGATGGAAAAGCTCGGCACAAAATAGCATCTAACGTGCCGTGGAGCAACATCATTATCCGAAAGGCCTCCAGGTGATCGACCGGATCGGTGGTCCCGTTGTAACTCTCAAACTGCGGGAGCTTGAAGTTCGACGGGATCGGTTCCTGCATAATTCTTTGCGAAAAAGGAGGATCAGTACAAATATCATTACCATGTGAGGAGGGAGCATGACGGAGCTCTTCGATTCGTCGGCTCATTTCTTGGAGCCTTTGATCTAAGAGATCTTCACGATCGTTGACCTTCAGGATTTTTTGGTGGAATAGGTGCGAAGCTTCTCCCTCGGTTGAGTCATGGTCCGAGCAGGGGCCCTCCATCTTCTACTTCCCCTTTCCAGGGATCAGAGGTTAGATAGCCCAAGTCGGTCGTTCTCAAACCGGACCACAGGGCTCCGGAGAAGCCTGCACCGGCCGAACTAGTGCTGGGGCCTGTCGATGCATGGCCTGCATCACTTTCGTGAGGCCATGAACCTGCTGGACCAGTAGATTGAACTGCTCCGTATCTACCACGGCTACAGATGGAGCTTGAGTTGCCGGGGCTGAAGCGGGAGCAGATAGATCTGGATGGGATCTGGCTGTGGAGGCTATCGATCGTCGGATTGAAGCTCTCCTGGGAAGCATTTTTTCTTGGGAAAGAACTCTAGAAAGAAAGAAAAGAGATCTCTAGAGAGGGAGGAGAGAGATCGTTGTTGAGCACTCCTTTAAGAACAAGAAAACCTCAAGAACAGAGGTCCCTTCCTTCAGCGCCAATTCTGTTGGTGCGGAATTTGGTTGACGCCGGATCGAGCTGGAGTTGAGGAAGACGAGGTCGCTGTCGGTGGCCTGTAAAATAAAGTTCCATCCGGAGTCGGTGGTGGTGGCTCTGGTAGGACCCTCCGACGATCAAGTCAGCTCTTTTGGCCAATAGAAATAGCGTGCTCAGGAGAGAGTTTGGCAGAGTTTAGAGGGGGAGAGGAGAGCTTAGAGAAATCGTATCTGGAGGGTTTCTTTTTATGGACAAAACCTGTAACAGATTGATGGTGACAGCCATATCGTCTGGTAGTGGGTCGCGTGGGGTTTGCTACGGAGAGAGAAGTGTCGTCAGACTGGTAGTGGCGGCCATGTTGTCCGGTCGTGGACCGCATGGGTTTGCTACGGAGAGAGGTGTCGTCAGACTGATAGTGGCGGCCATGTCGTCCGATCGTGGGCCGCATGGGGTTCGTTACGGAGGAAGCGGTATCGTCATATCGATAATGGCAGCTATGCCGTCTAGTGGAAGCATGCGTTCGGAGTCCGACTGAGCTGAAGGAGTTCGACTGCAAGAGTAATTCGGAAGGAGGTCGGCTCCTGTAGAAATCCGACTGAAGAAGAAGTTCGGAAGGAGTTCGGCTCCTAGAGGAATCCGACTGCAGGAGCGATCCGAAAGGAATTCGGCTCCTGGAGGAGTCCGACTGCAGGAGCGATCCGGAAGGAGTTCGACTCCTAGAGGAATCTGGCTGAAGGAGAATTCTGGAAGAAGTTCGGCTCCTGGAGGAATCCGACTGAAGGAGAATTCTGGAAGGAGTTCGACTCCTGGAGGAGTCCGACTGCAAGAGCGATTCGGAAGGAGTTCGACTCCTGGAGGAACTTCTCCTGAAGGAATCCGACTGCAGGAGCGATCCGGAAGGAGTTCGGCTCTTGGAGGAATCTGGTTGAAGGAGAATTCTGGAAGGAGTTCGACTTCCGTAGGAATCCGACTGCAGGAGCGATCCGAAAGGAGTTCGGCTCTTGGAGGAATCTGGCTGAAGGAGAATTCTAGAGGGAGTTCGGCTCCCGTAGAAGTCCGACTAAAGAAGAAATCCGGAAGGAGTTCGGCTTCCATAGAAGCTCGACTGAAGGAGGAATCCGGAGGAAGTTCGGCTCCCGTAGAAGCCCGACCGAAGGAGGATTCGGAGGGAGTTCGGCTCCCACAGAAGTCCGACCGAAGGAGTAATCCGTAGGAAGTTCGACTGGGGTTCGGTCGGCTGCAGGGGTTCAGCCGTTGAGAAGTTCGGTTGGGTTCGGCCGCTGGAAGAGTTTGGCCACTTAATGAGTTCGGCTGCTGGAGAGAGAATTTTCGATTGAAGCTCTTCCGTGATCACCAGCTGCATTAGGCTAAGCACCAGGCTGAACTTCGGCGGGAACGGGGTTTATCCCCAACAATGGCCTTATATCCTTAGCTGCCAAACCTTGTCCAAAACTCTTTTGGGTAAGCTTATTGATTCTTTATCCATTAACAATTCCTATTAAAGGTAACATCAAATGTTATTCTAAACTTGTGTAAATCCTTTCTCAAAATTCTCATCCATGCTAACTTCGGTCTCCTCTTATTTTTGGTACTTCAATGTATTTTCAAGCACCTCTTTGAACTCGGTTGTTTCTCCACCACTTCATCTTCAACTAATGTTTTCCATATACTTCCTTTGATGTACTCATTTGTCACTCTCTAGATTTGTGTTTTACCAATAATTCCATCTTAAAATTATTGTTTCTGTTTGATCATCTTATTTGCACGGAATCTTTTCTACATGTTGAACTAAACAATATTTTTGCTGGTTTTTTGCTTTACTGCTATTTTACCAAGTCTTACCTTGTATTTCGAAGACCTTTTCTGGCGACATGACACCCTAGAAATACCTCTCTGATTGAAGTAAATTTATCATCATTAAACTCATTATGTCCTTCATTATTCATTATAATCAAGTGGCGGATATTATTGCCAAGGGAACTGGATGGACTCATGATCATCCCTTAGTGGCCAAGTTGGTCATACTTGATCTCTATATGCACTACTAGCTTATGGAGTAGTGTTAATAGCATTGTTTATCTCTGATTCCAAGTCTTTTATACTCTCTAAGATAACAAGGAGCAACACAACTACGTCAAACTTATACTAACATCCTTCAATCCACCTCATTTCTTTCTCTTCTTTCTCACCTACTCCCCGCTTTTGCTTCTTTCTTTCTCATTTTCCCATATTTTCTTTTATGTGGTAACTCGCTAACAAGAAGGAACTCTTATAAATAATACAAGTGCTATAATCCGTTAAAACGTTGGTCCTTACCTTATTATCACATCAAGTGCCTGGTAGGCTCATAAAAAATCATTCAGTTACCACTGTCACATTGTGCATCTGATAGAGAGTCCTCATAGGTACTGATGGAGTGGATGTAGTTATGGTGTCAATCATGATACTGCCTCATGCACTCCAAACATTGCCTTGGATCATGCTATAGATAAGTTAAACCATCGGCATATGCATTAGCGTTGTTGGAACATCAACTGTTGTGGGCTAGTATGGCTTAATCTGATTGTATGCAAAGTAGGCATGTCAATTATCATATATCCTGAACATCAACTAAAAATGCCTTGAACTAGACATGAGAGTCATATATGGACCTAAACATGATTCAGATCATAGAAGACGATATAAGGTCCTCCAGATGCTGATCTTGAGTTGGAGGTCTCATGGAATCCATGCTAATATGATGGAACAGTGTTCGGATGGTTCATCCCATTGGTAGTAAGGATTGATGACACTCATCCACCTTGTCGATCCAACTCCCTTGTTGGTGGCACTTATGCTTTCTTGATGCCCTTGTATGGACCTAATAGTACCCCTTATGGCCATTGTAGATTCCCTTCTCCATATCCTTGCTTCTTTGGTACCACCTGAAGTGAGGAAGATGACTGTCTGGATTATGATCAAATCAAGGATGTGGTGATTAAAATCGTCTTTGCAAGAAAATAAGCTTAGTTCCGCATGTGCTGGCCCCATGTCCCCACCACCATTGCCATCAGTAGTCCCATCACTGGAGCTACTATCATTGTCATGGTTATTGTTGTCTCTGGATGATGCAGGCAAATCACAATCTGAAGGCACCAGAGTCTGGCAACGTATGCTTTATGCAGTCTCTAAGGATCAATTGGGATCTTCCCTTTAGTTTTACTATTTTCTTCAACTAGCCTGACTGATGTAAGTAGCATTGCTTTCTTGACTAGCTTTAAAACTCTTAGTGCCTGATTGGCCCTTGCTGACAACCTATCCTAAAATTCTTAGTAGTGCCAAAACTAGATTTTTATCCTGTTCAAATCTCTATTTTCCTGAATACAATAGTAGATAGGTCCAATGACTTTCTCTAGGCCCTTTTACACGTTACCTCCTTCCAATTATGCCATTACTTCAAGTTGAATCTAACCGTGTCTATTGCATATTACTCTCTTCCAACATTGAAACAATGCATATGTGTGAAGATGATCCTTGTGCTTCCATCTAACATGAATTTGGGCCTATAATTTCTTCAGACAAGAATAACTTCATTATTATAGGACTAGATTACTATAGATCATCCACGTGTACTTCATCAAGTCATATTACTGCATTAACATAGCTGTGTTCTCCAGCATGGATTGAGGTAATTTTTTTTGGAATGCCGGTCCATATGCATTCTTGCAAACCAAGACCGTGCATCTGTGACACTAGAATATCTTAGGTTGAAAACAGTAATGCAAAAGAATTGCAGATAACCGCAATGTCTCATTGTTTATTCAGATCATTGGCATGAAGTCTAAGATCCAATATACATGCTTGCCATTAGCCTGCGGGCAATGCGCAAAGTTTGTTATCTAATTTATTAAAGAGTTGTTCAAATTTACCTATGATATCTGAAATTGCATTGCAACTTAACAATAAGCATTTTTGCCTTAAAAAGTTATGTTCAACTTGAAGAGCATATCTTGGAGTCAATAAGATGTCATTAGTCTACCCAAACTGTAGAATGCTATGTACAATGAAAAGTTGTGCTACCCTGTTGATGGCAAGATGGCTTCAGAAAACATTTCCACATCTGATGCTGTCCTACATGATTACATGTTCCTGGGAAATTGATATATCATTATTGGTAATATGCATCTTATTGCCTTCTTTTATATGTCAAATCTGAATATAAGTAATTCTCTCTGTAAGCATTTTATAGGACAATATAACAGAACAGTGTTAGTGAGTTTGGAGTTGTCCTATAGGCAGGCAGTGTGATTATTGTGAGCTATCTTTCTTCTCTCTCTCTTCTTCTTTTTTTTCTTTTTCTTTTTTTTTTTAATGTTGTCAGTGATATGGTGTGCTATGTTGGATCACGGAGGACGAATTGTATCCATTAACAAAATGCATCATGGCGAGTTTATGCATATCTTTTTGCCCTTGTAAATCAACTGCATAGATAAAGAGAATAAGAATACCATGGCTGAAGTGCTTGATATTATTTCTTATCATCTACCATCTCGTATATTTCTCTCTTATTTCTATCCATATCTGTCGTGGTGTTAATGATTTCAAGTTTGATCTATTTTCTGTCCACCTAATTTAGTTTGCAGCTTGTAACAGATTATTAGGCTTCTCTGATCTTATTTTCATTTAATTGGTCTACAATTACACTCATAACCATGTAAAAACGTAAATAAGTGGTCATTAACTTTGTATCAAAAAAAAGTGGTCACTAACTTATTACGGGCAACATTGTCTTCTGCCTTCAAAACTCTGACCCTTGTTATTGTGATAAAGTTGAAGACACATCCTCATCCTGAACTGTTGACCCCATTTCTCGTCTCTTAAACTTCAGAAATTTCCCTTTGTCTGCTTTTTAATGCAGAAAATATTTATTTTACCAAGAAAATATTAAATAAGAATGTTTTCTGTGGAAATCTTTTTGATCACTCTTCATGATGGAATGATTTACAAATCTGTAAGCTCCCGTGTATGCCTCTCTCTCTCTCTCTCTCTCTCTCTCTCTCTCTCTCACTCACTTGCATGTGCACTCCTTGCACTCAAATGGTGGCCAAAGATTTCCTAGTCTGTTGATTGAAAACATTTGAGTCCTCTCTCTCTGTCTCTATGTTTCTTGCGCCCTTTGTACTGAAATGCCGGCCAAAGAATTCTGAATAGTCTGTTGATTGAAATCATTGAGTCCTTCCATGAAATCTTTTCAACTTTCTGCTTTATAGCTCACTCAATTTCATGGAAGAAAGGCTTTAATGATGATGCACTTTGAAAGCATTCCATATGATAGTCTTCTTCTTCTTTTTTAATTTTTATTTTTAAGGATCATATGATAATCAAGTACATCATCTGGTCTTGTCTAATGATATGGCTGCCAATATTGGAAAACGTACATGCATGATTTTCTTTTTGTTTAATCTTTATTTTTCCTTTGGCCTTTCTTAGAGAACAGGATTTTTTTGTGTGTTTCTTTTCCTGACAGAAAGCAGAAGGAAAATGACAGAAAACATAAACTAGGTATGAATTTTTCCATATTTGATTATTCTTGTATTCTTATTTATGTTTTTGATGCATATGGTAGCAACAGTGACCATGCATGCACACAAAATCAAAGTCAGCAATTGTTGTTTTAGTCCTTTTCATGTGTTGATCTACTAATGCATGCCCTAAGCCACAAATATCATTTATCATCTCACACTAAAGAAACAAAAAGGCTCGACTGACTTGAGCAGAATGGTTATCGTAAACGCACTTGAGAAAATGTCTAGAAATCTCTATTATCTATATTGTTTGAGTCTCAGAAATCACTTTTCAGAACTTTATGTTTAAAAGTAGGGCCTTATGTAAAAAATTGGGTGCTCCTGTTGTAAAATTTTGCTGTAAACTATCATCATCATTGTGCATATTATTGAAAGAGAATAATCAAGTTCATTTAGTAGGAATTTTATTGCAAATATAAACCAACTCAAAGTTACCTTTGCAGCTGTTCTGTTATGAGTGAAGGATGAGAAGAGGGTTACAAAAGGTTCACTTCAGCTGCTCAAGCATGGGTTGCAGACAAGGTTTCCTGAAAAGGATCACTTCATTCATGTTGGAATGGGTTGGAGTAAGCCAGGTAGGTGCATATGGCAGAGGTGGCAAACCCGTTGAAGTTGGATCCTGCAGATGCTGTGTATGCCCCCATGTTGGGAAACACAAGCCAGTCATTGACATGCAGTTCTGGAAGTTGGTGCCCGGTGAGGACTGTGTCAAATGCATCATATGTGGGGCCAAACACTGTAGATGGGTACCTTTTCTTCCCCTGGCATGTTGGATTATCACTGTCTGAGGAGCAAGCCAATGGCAGCGCAATCACACATGCATGATCGTTCAAGATGCAATTCATGGAACCATATATCCCATCATTGATCCAATACTCCCTCAGCTCCTCACGCACCCTCTTCCCTATGATGTTGGTGGCAAGTGTGAATGCAGTCTCAGCAAAAAACCTTCCTGGTTCGGCTATTACCTTCAGGCTGGGCTCGTCAGCAAAGTATTGAAGGAGCGCTGAGTTGATGAAACCTGAAGCTTCTTCAAACTGTGCACCTGCTGTGAAACCCCCCCGCCAATGTCAAAGATCTGCATATGGGGCATCCCAAGCTGATCTGCTGCATTGAACACAGCTTTAGCAGCTGCAATTGCTCCCTGGAAAACCTGTGATCGCGTCACCCCGCTCCCAACGTGGAATGAGACACCAACAACTGCAAGCTGTGCATCATTTGCAGCCTGAAGCAATGGAACAACCTCCTCAGGAAGTGCACCATACTTGGGTCCCAAGGGACATCGGGCCTCACCATCATCTGGAGCTTTAAGCCTGATTAAGAGCTCGCATTTTGGATGCCACCTGCGAATTTTGTCAATTTCTTCCCCGCAATCAAAGGTTGTGAGGTTGACACCGACATTGGCAGCATACTTGATGTGAGACTCAGCCTTGCATGGGTTAGCGTAGATGATGCGGTCTGGAGAGACTCCGATGGCTAGGACTGACTCAATCTCCCCACGTCTAGCACAATCAAAGTCGGAGCCAAGGGCCGCCATTGCTCCAAGGAAGGCAGGCTTGGGGTTGCATTTGACTGCAAAGAAGGGTTGGACCTTCTCCAGATGATGGCTCCATTTCTTGATCTACAACTACACCAAGGTCCAAGATATAAAAGGGATCATTCACTTCTTGCTTCTTGATAATTATTGGTGCAGAATCTGATCGACGTCGGATCGAGCTGAAGTTGAAGAAGAAGAGGTTGCCGCCGATGACCTACAAAACAAAGTTCCGTTCGGAGTTGGTGGTGGTGGCTCCGGCAGGATCCTCCGACGATCAAGTCAGTTCTTCTGGCCAATAGGAATGGAGTGCTTAGGAAAGAATTCAGCAGAATTTTGGGAAGAAGAAGAGAGCTTAGAGAAAACGTATCTGGAGGGTCCCTTTTATAAATAGAGCCCGGAGCAGACTGATAGTAACAGTCGTAGCCGTCCGATAGCTGGCCGCTCAAGGCCACATAGGGTTTGTTACGGAGAGAGGCACCATCTGTGGCATACTGATAGTGACAGCCGTAGTCATCCGGTAGCTGGCCGTTGGGGCCGCATGAGAGGGACGCCGCTTGCAGCAGACTGATAATGACAGCTGTAGCCATCCAGTACTGAGCCGCTCGGAGCCACGTGGAGGGGTGAAGAGCTTTGACGTATGTCAATTGCAGAGAAGTTCGGACTTCTAAAGGGAATACGGCTAGAGGAGATCATCCGGGAGGAATGCTACTTGAAATATGAAAGTAATCCGCTGGAGGAATCCGGATGGAGTTCGACTGATGGAGAAGTCCAGAAGGAGTCAGACTGGTGAAGAAGCTCGACTAATGGAGAAGTCCAGAAGGAGTCCGATTGGTGGAGAAGTTCGGCTGAAGGAGTTCGACTGGTGGAGAAATTCGGCTGAAGGAGAAGTTCGGAAGGAGTTCGGCTCCTGGAGGAATCCGACTGAAGGAGAAGTCCGGAGAGAGTTCGGTTTCTGAAGGAATCCGACTGAGGAAGAAGTCCAGAAGAAGTTGGGCTCCTAAAGGAATCCGATTGAAGGAGAAGTCCGAAAGTAGTCCGACTGATGAAGAAGTCCAGTCGAAGGAAAAGTCTGGGAGGAGTTTGGCCGCTAGAGGAGTTCGGCTGGGGTTCGGTTGTTGGAGGGAGTCCGGGGGGTTTGGCCGCTGGAAGAGTTCGGCTGCTAAAGGAGTTTGGCTGGGGTTCGGCCGCTGAAGAAAGTCCGGAGGGTTTGGCCGCTGAAGGAGTTCGGTTGCTAAAGGAGTTCGACCGGGGTTCGGCTGTTGGAGGGAGAATTTTTAATCGAAACTCTTTCATGATTATCAGTCGCATTAGGCTAAGCATCAGACTAATCTTCGACGGGAGCGGGATTTATTCCCAACAGTAATGATGGACTGAATGAGGCTAGTTACACATTTCTTTGAGTCTCTTTTGAGGCTTGATACCTTCTTCCCCTTGACCCCTGGGGCACGAAGCACAGCCTGGATGGGGCTTCCTCCAGCCATGGGGATAAGGTGTGAGGTGAAGGTAGACTGGTGTTAGCAGATGCCTCAAAGTTGGAAATAGGTACAATGGGGGCGCTCTTATTTCCTTTTGAACAGTGGGAGAGAATAAAGCAAGGTCTCTATTAGTGGCCTCCGTATTGCCTGCACCAGGTGCAATTTGCACCGCGTAAATCCCATGGTGGATAACACGCCATGCTACCCCTTGTATTTTACCAATCCCTGGTTGTGCGCTGTCCACCGTGCATTTGCTTGGGGATTTGCCCTGGTTCACTTGCACCTGGTGCATGCAATAATTTCTCCTATTAGTGGGATGTGCTTTTGACAAAAACAGAATTCGCACAAAGGAACTCTTATATATTGCTGTGAAGAGAATAGCATTGCCGTTGTTAGAAGCAATCTCTGCCTGGCTAAATTGACTTCAATGACTAAGAATGTGAATAATTCTCAGAATTGTTGCGCTTGAGAGTAGATGGAAACGTATTTCTGAATTTTTATAGTGGTTCAGGACTGATGTCTGCATGTGGCTGGAGCAGTCGATGCTCTGCATCTGCTTTCCCTCCACTTGTTAAGAAATCTAAACGACCATTCCAGAGGAGTTGTGCTCTCTTTATTCTGTCCAGATAAGCCGGAGTCTTTCCCCATTTAACCCTTTAATTAGTAAGCAATTCAGGTGACCCTTATGGGATCAGGGATATTTGTTTCATACTAAATCCGAGATATATTTTTTTCAAAATGATGCAGGCACCTAGGCATGCTACCTATATCACTAGACATCTAGGCATCTATATCACTTGACCAAGTAATGGTCAAGTGAAGACAGCAATGCTGCAGGCGGCCTGGCGGTGCAACAGATTAGATGCTTGTATTCATTTGAAAGGAAGCATGCACAGATATATGATATTAGAATGCGAAAAATATTGCTCATGCTAAAATGCGATCAGGATGATTTGGTTGGAGGATGCATCACATTCTAACTTAGGGAGACACAAACCACAGTTTTAATGGTGATGCAGCTTTGACATTGTGATTGTGTAGGAATATACTACGATCGCTTAAAAATTGGTGGTCTTTGAGCAGATGATGGAAGAGGGCAGCTTCTGAACGATGAATCCACTGTTTATTTATCCAGGATGATGGATGCGCTGTCCTCAAATTAGCTTTTGGTATTCAGTGGAATCCCAAACAAGAAGTAGTATCAGCCCAAAAGTTTTTTGCTACGTAGTGTACTGTTATCAGTCCCAAGCAAGAAGTAGTATCAGGCCGGGTCTAGCCCAGTCTAGCCCGCTATTTGATCAGCCTTGGTTAAAAGCTAGCAACCGTTGCCTCCAGGTGGTGCCTCCAGGGAGAACTTAATATTACGACTTAGCCAACTAATTGGGTGGTCCCCCGGGAAGTGTGACAGCCAGGGTTACGGTTATTGCTTTAGCACAGGTACAAGGACAGCTACAAAGATGCACGGTTGAGGAGGAGAATGAGAAAGCATTTGATCAAAAAAAAAAAAAAAAAAAAACAACAAAACAGAGCTAGACAAAGGTGCATAATGTGGGAGACTTATCTTGACCCAAAAGGTCCATTTTCTAACATCATTCTCTTATTTTGGGATGCGAAGGTAGAGCTACAGATAAACTTATGAGAGAGATGCTCCACTGATTCGAGCAAGTGCATGTAGCTGAGAACTATATCTCACAAACATTTGCCCATCTAGTAAGATCCATCTTTAAGCTTTTGGCACGGTTGGTTTAAATAGAGGGGAAAATGAAATTGATGGTAGCCGATTTTCGTATCCCTTTTCCACCTTCTTTTTCATTGTTTTCGTTCACCACAAAAAGCCATTCGAACCTTTTCTTTTGTAATTAAATATCATAAAAAAGTTGATCAATTTTTTTATTAATTAATTTATTCATATTCTTATATTTTTGAAGATGGATAAGTCACTTTTTTATGAATAGCATTTATTCAAAAAATGAAGAAAAATCTTATTCATCTTGAAGGTAGCTAAATTACTTTTAAGTAAGCATTTAATTTTATATCTAAATTATTTCATCCTCATTTCTAATGTCTCCATCAAGTAATTTGGTCATTTATTTTCTTCAAATTTAAAAAGTATAAGAAATATTATGAGTAATATAAATAAATTTTAGCATCAGAAAAGTAGTGATGCAAAAGAATATGAATAATAGATTTCAAAGTTACTTTTTTATGCACAAAAAAAATTATGAATAAATTATTTTTTATTTAAATATTATTTAAAAATATTTATCTAAAAAAATATAATTTTTTTATCTGACTAAAACCAGATTCTCCATCGTCTAAAACCAGCGGGCAGGCCTGGTCTTCGCGCTACCAGCATGAAAGGTTTATAGACAGCTAGTGAAAGTCCTGGAATCATAAATGGGAATAGGTTTTCATGGTCGAGAGGTAGCAACATCATGTGGCACCCCTAGGTAAATTTGCTTCACATGCATCCCTGACAACTTTGATGTATGGCATGTCCTTCATGCACCTCAACAGGAAAGATGTGAGGTGGATTTTCATGCTTGAACGGTCAATTTATCATGCATCAAAGGCAAGAACATGGCGTTAATTTTGCTATCCATTATACTCAAGCATGCTCCATAAAAACATTACATCAAAAGAGAGAGAGAGAGAGAGAGAGCGGTGATAACCTCATATTAGATAGGAAAGAGATTTTTTGTTGGAACTAATTCCTTTCTAGAAATTGCTATATTACTTTTATAATGATTTTAAATTAAGATTATAAAATAAACAAATAACTTAAGATAAAATAGAAGGTTGAAAAGGATTGCATGGATTGAGGCATGTGAGAACATTATCCTAAGGTGATTCGTCCCCTACGTGTAGGTTATCCTTCTCTAACCAGCATGATTATCGAGAAGGTTAATCAAAATAATTTTTTTTAGATATCCGAATAAGAAAAAAAAGAAATGAAAAAAGAAAAAAAAAAAAAGAGATGAAGTTTCTATCTCTCGAGATGATGAATAGAGAGAAAAATTGAATAGTGTTCTAAATTTTTTCAGAACAATCGAATCCTAGACTCTATCACTTCAGAAAGTGAGAGATGCTACGATTTCAAGATGATGCGATGTTTTAGAAACATTATAACCTATCAGAAACTAACGTTCTCTTCCAAAAAGTTATAACCTTTTAAACAACTAAAATTTAGGAGATAAAAGTTGATTTTATTTTTAAAATTTAAATCTTTTATAAATTAAAAACTCTAACAATTTTTATATTTATAAGCTATTCACCTATCAAGTTGGACTTCATGGTATCAAATTGAACCTACCACCTTGATGAGGTATCATCTTCTTTTACTTTTCCAAAGACCATGATCATATATGTTACTCGAAAACCCGCAAGCTACAGGTTGATAACTGAACTACATGCTGCATGAGAAGGACAAACTTTTGCCATACAGACATTGAGGGCCTCTTGTGTTTGTCTGGAAGGGGATTTGTCGACTACCATCAGATGGCTTTTAGATCATTCATCTTCTACTTCTGGACTATACCCCCTTGCTGGTAAATGATGTGCATTTTGCTTTCCGTGAAGTATCTCGTATTTATATGGAGGCATATGGTGCGGCTAACTAAATGGTGGCTTATATGGCCAATTACACTGGGACTCTACAATAAATCTTCCCGTTCAATTTTTTATTTTCTTTCTTTCTTTTTTTTTCCTGATTTTAATGGGTTCATTCCCTAAACCTTTCATTTTTTTCCAAGATCACGACCAAATTTGCTATGTTTCCGACTCAAGACTGGTAACATTTCCTTGATAAATCCCCAAGCTGGGCCCTCATGCTCCCTCAAGACTGGTGCTTCTTTTACCATTCCAAGATCACGATCAAATATGCCGTCTCCGATTCAAGACTCGAATCCCTAGCTGGACCTGATGCTTCCCCTTGGCTTAAGGTTTTATGTGGCTCCTTTTGATATGTCAGAGAGAGAGAGAGAGAGAGAGAGACTGGCGTACATCATGGAGTAATGGAACATTGCTGTCACTTAAATTCTCAATGAGAGAGAAGAGATGGAGCTTCATGAATGGAAGTGATAGAACTTGCAAGAAAGCCTACCTGTGTCGTCTCTATCCAAGCCAAAAGCTTGTACCCACCGGGTCACAGGTGCCATCCAAACACCACCACTCCTTTTCTAATGCCGGAAAAAGTCCCAGCTGCAGGAAAGGGGGCACCGCCTAAACTAATGAAAAACACACATCAAAATTGTACTGCCACTTCATGTTAGCCAACGTAGTCAAAATGGTGGTCCACTTTTTTTCGAGCCATTGAACCTTCGATCCGGTTCAAAAAATAATTCTTTATGCATCATTTATGATTTAGAAAAATTATACACCCCATCCTATAGCTATTATTTTTAATATATATTTAATATTTATTATTTTATTATTTTATTGAAAATTTTAAATGATAAAAATATCTTTCATTTTTTGAAAAATTATGGCATCCTCTATTGGTATTATAATATCCTATATTAAAGTTATGACTTTGTGATAATTTTTTTTAAAAAATCATAAAAAAGGAAGAGCATTTTTATCATTAAAAATTTTTGATATGCATTTAATGTTTATGATTCTATTTTTTTATTTAAAATTTTGAATGATGAAAATATTTTTTTATTTTTGAAAAAATTATCATATCCTATGCCATTTTATGACATCCAACATTCAAATTATGGCTTCTTGCATAGAATGTCATAATTTGACCACAGGATGTCATAAAAAAAGAATGAATATTTTTGTCATTAAAAATTTATAAAATTTTTAAATAATAAAAAATATTTTTTATTTTTATGACTTTTGAAAAAAAATTATAATATTATATGTAGAAAGTTATAATTTTAATATAGCATGTCATGATATTGACATAGAATATCATAATTTTTTAGGAGAAAAGAAATATTTTTGTCATTCAAAATTTTTAAAAAATAGAATTATAGGTATTAAATGTGTATTGAAAAATGATGGTTACGTGGTCTAATTAGATGAAATAGTATAGTTTTTCTACACGGCATGCATGCAGTGTACAAAAAAAACTCTTCCCAGTTCAAATGCCCTGAATCAACATTACTTTTTTTTGCCAATGGCTTGGGTCTCCTGGTCGGCACCCTTGGTGCTCCTAAATAATAACAATGATGGTATAGAAACCAATAGGAATATAGGAATCCATGAAATCATTTTTTGTCATCTCTTGGCAAGGAAAATGAGAACAATAAAATTTAACTCATATCTTTAATCAAACATAACTTGACCTAAAGGAGCAAGAGAACTAAAAACTCAAAATCATTGACTAGCAACTCAACCCTTGCACATTCTCTGCCAGATCAAGTTACATCTGGATGGCTATCATGAATCAAGCATAGCTCATAGTTATTTGTGTTAAAAAAAGTATCCTGAATTTAACCCACAAGGAGCCTACAATAAAGATCGCAATAAGAAAAAGTTCAGAAAGACATCGAAGATCCGAAGCAGGCCTTGGACTAGCCTGTAAGCACTGGGCCTGCGAGCTGGGGGCGGCCCAATAGGTGCGCAGCCCAGGCGGACGCACAGCCCAGGCGGACGCACAGCCCAGGCTGTTGCAGCATGCAGCCCACGAGGCCCGTAGCTTACGGCTAGACACCTTCATGGGCACACGGCCTAGCACGAGCGTACTCACAAGGAGCTCTATTTGGCATGGTTCATGGTGGACCCCATGAGGTGTCGCAATCCACAAGACTGTTGTGGATCGGAGTGGTGCAGGGATGGTTTCATGCAGCTCATGAGGGTTTTCTAAATTATTTATCGCTACATGATCCGACCGACGTAGGAGCTCGCAGTGAAGATCCGACAGCTAGGGGCTTATGTAGACTTTGAATCAGAGTGAATTCTCCATTCTGGACTCAAATTGAACTCTGTTTGAAGCCTTTAAAAGGCACTATGGGTAGACCATGGGGGATATGACAGGCGGCAAGGAGTCCTGAGGCATGATAAGAGAGTTGATCTACAATAGCAACAGAACCTAAAGAATACCAGCAGAGAGTAGAAGCAAAAGGCTTTAGGCAGACTACTAGGCAACAAACAGCGGTCGCTTCAGGAGAGTCTTCGAGAGAGAGAGCTTTGGTAAGGAATGAGAGGTGAGAGCTTCTTATTGAAAGAGAGAGATTTATAAGAGTTGAGAGTGAGGATCTCCTCTTGTAATTATTTTCTTTCATTGGGAAGCCTTTGCATACCCCATGAAGGTAGATCATAGTTTAGTCCACGTATTTGATTGTTTTATTTTTATTTCTTCTTTCTTTCTTTCATAATAAGTGGTACTAGATTTTCAATAATTGGTATCAGAGTCTAGGTTGTATTAAAGTGTAGGTTGTAGCAGTGGTGATCAAAATTAAAGAAGAAAGAGAAATCAAGCTCAATCAAGATGGAGATTAATAGGTTTGATGGGAAGAGCAACTTCTTCCTGTAGCAAGAGAGGGTGAAGGATGTGCTCATCCAACAAGAGTTGATTGATGCTTTCTTGTGTGAGGAGATACCAGCTACTATGGAGGTGAAAAATTGAAAGCAACTCTAGATGCAGATGATGAGTATGATTCGTTTGTACCTAGCAGATGACGTGGTGATCCATGTGCTTGGCGAGACTTTTCTGACGGTAATTTGGTTGAAGCTTGAGGAGATATATATGGCAAAGTTGCTCACCGACATGCTCTTCCTATAGAAGCAGTTCTACTAGCTAGCTGCGGATGATCGAGGGGCAGAGTGTGCAGAAGGATCTTAGCAACTTTTAGAAGATCCTCATCGATCTTCTCAGCGTTGGAGAGAAAGTTGAGGAGAAGATTAGGGCATTGGTCTTGCTTTCATTGCTTTTCTCTTTTTTTAAGTCCTTGGTGACTGCTTTTCTAGTAGGAAAGAGCAACATCAAGATGGAAGAGGTAACTTCTGCTCTATTCTATAACGAAGTTCTTAAGCGGGAGAACTAAGCTTTGAGTTCAGATGGCAACGTCTGCGAGCCTGTCCGATAGTGATCTCTGAAGATCAATGATTTCTGAGCCAAGTTGTATGCCGAGCTACGCTAGAGTTATCACCTGAGATGGTGGTCGGAGATCACGTTCCTACACAAGTGCCGGTAAGAGAATATAAGCAAGAATATCTACAAGTCATACTTACAAAGAGAAGCGACGTGATACAGGTGAACCTAGAGCCTTCCGGGTATCGAAGTCGCAGCACTCAAGTGATGATCTACCGTTGATGGTCAGAGATGTATGCTGTCTTACTCATAACTGCAGAGTTTAATAATGATCGAGATTATGTACATGCTACTAGTTGATCTAACAAATAAAGTAGCATTACCCACGCTATGATAGTAAGTGTAGATATGATTCTATTCTCTGATCAGATATTGATTTGAAGCATTAAATTCAATAGTGACTATTATTTTATACTACTAGTGGAATTATAGAGTGTACTGTATATATTCTAGCACACTCAATGTATGTTGGATTGTATGAAAAAAGATAAAAGCCGATTTCAATTCATGTTTTAAACTGTCTCAATGAAGTAGATAGCATTAAGGATTTACGTGTCCCACCCTAGAAAGTTGTTGCAGTATTGAATCATCAGTGCTATTCCAAGTCAACAAATTTGTTGAGTCGTCACTGAGATCGTGAGACGCACATATATGAAACGGTATCATAAATCGAAATTATAATAGAAAAAATTAGATGAGAGCCTCCACGAATTAGTGAATAAATCCAAAATACACAATATTCTAAAGATAGAAAGGAGATCTGATCTCCACACGATGTTGTGGACGCAGATGCGTATGATCTCCGAACTCCCGAAGGGGTTAAGTACCATTGGGTCGCTCATAGAGGGATGGAGAAGCTCATTTGATAGATAAGAGAAAAAGAAGCAAGACAAAAATATGGGAAAAGATTTCATCACTGAAGTCTCTCCTAATATGGCTTAGGTTTTGTCAAAGAATATCGTCAATGATTATAATATTAGAGATACTCTAATGTAGTGAAGACGAGTTATAGACAAATCATGTCGTATGGACCATGGTCAGATACACTTTGGGTACAAAATCCATAAGCCTACGGACTAAGATTCATATAGCTTTGAGAAGTTAGCTAAGGGCCCATACTAAGATAAATGAAGCCAATGCGAAAGTCTGAAGCACCCAAGTATATAGAGGGATGGTGAAAGTGTACTCTATATATAGACTCGAGGAATGTATGGGACATGGAACGATCATCTGAAGCACGATCTATGTCGGAGTGAAGATATTCTCATATTAACCTTGAGGGGTTTAACAATTCACATCTTGGTAGAAGTGCTAAATCTATACGGATGATTATGGTAAGTTTAGAGAAATATATATCACAGTCTTAATCGCGGGTGAGGCACAGGGCCAATCATAATCGAGTGTTATTGGGTATGGCGAACATGGCATTTGATAAGTGCAGTATATATAAGAGATCTTGTAAATGCCTCTTCAACTATTGTTATGCAACTGACATTTCAGATAAATACAGCTCGAGAACTGTATAGTAGCTTATATATGGAGTATAAGGGAGTGAAAACCGTGCTAGTATCATTGTCAGCTATAGGATAAAACCTCTTAATTGACTTAGGTAGATGACTCTTGAAATATCCGTTATGTTAACATGAGAGATTGGACATATTCTTTTGTTAATATGAGAGAAAAATATCCTGACATCGCTCCGAATATACTCGATAACTGAAAACTCAAGAAAAGTCATAGGCGTCTCGCATCACATCCGACGAGTTGTTATCTACTACGAGAGCTATAAGCCCAGATATTATAGAAATCATATATCAACGCTACATCATTGCCACTAGCAAATGGAAGATCTATATAAGTCACGGGGGCACCAAACGATTGTGGGCCTCATAAAGAATGAGCGCTATGGGCACTTAATTGTGACGCTACGCAGGTCGGTTGACGGACTAGATAGCAAGCCCTGAGCAATCGAGCGCGCCAGGAAAATTGAATTGCCGGAGTTGGGTGAAGAAACTAGTTACGAATAAGAGTGGGTGGGTGGCTCTCAATCTCGTCTTCGGACGAAGGCCTCTCTGGACTCTCTACTCGCATGGTTCTAATGAGAGTGAGAGTTATTCGACAACTTCTGAAGAGAGAGAGCGTATGAGTCCATAAGAAGTTGTCATTATCATCATTGCGCGAGCTGAGTACACATGGGTGAGTACCTACTTTATATAATAGTGGTCCACGGACGTAACGCCGCATGATATGGTTGATTGAAACGCGTCTTAATTGAGCACATGATCGCTAATCGGACTGTGAACATGTGAAGCAGATCGTCTAGTAGGGATGGTATGTTAGCATAGAATTAACTCAAGTCGTGTATTACCTCGGAAGGAAATTATTTATTTGACGATAAGTGTTGGTGTTATCAAGCGCGCACGAAATACCTTAAAGTATTTGAGAAATACTAGAACTAAATGGTTTAGTTTATGGTGGTCCGATGGATTGTCGGGATGTTTCGCTAAAAACGGTTTAGAGGATTTCCGAACGAGCTGAGGCTGCGCTCTTATGACTATGTATAATATGACCTATGAGATCAGAATAAGTCAAGGAAGCATGTCAGTCTGATATATATACTTTGCGACTCAATATTTGATTCTTGTTTCGCTAGAATGAGATCGCTGTTAGCACTATCTAAGGCATCTTGATAGGACGAGATCCGTAAAGCAGAGGGGTGGCTGGACTAGATGCATATGAGGTCCTGGGACGGTGTGATTGAGACTTGATAGTTTATCATGCTAGCTGAAGTAGATCCTTAAGAAGAGGGTTCCCAGTAGGATCGCCATGGAAGACGCCATTGAGAGAGCTGTCAAGCAAACTATCAGGCCAGTTAGACATCAGTAAGAACAGCCCAGCTTCGAGAAAAGGTCGAGACTTAGAGAGAAGAGAAGAGCACTTGTTTTAATCAACAGCGGATGAGCTTTTGTCGCTGAAAGTCAGAGGCGATGCCGCTTTTTACTCACATGTAGTATGGTATAGGTGATATGATTTTCCTTGTCTCTTAATACTTTTTTGATTATATCATTAGAGTGGAATGAGTCCTTTACTTATCAATGAAAGTAGAGTCTCTTATAGAGAGTCAGATAGACCATAACGCTATTATTGTGATGATCACTTACTATACCTTTATGTTGATTTTTATTATTTGTTCCATATCATATTCTATGACTAAGATGATATCTCATGAACAATCCCAACAATTTGTAACCGCAACTGACAAAATACGATAGTTCGTGAATTATAGGAGTAGTAAGGTCGATCTCAGACCAACTTTTTAAATTATTTAGTCTCAGAAAATACGCCAGTCTGGACAACTCATAACTATTCCTCTCTGCTCTCTTATATAGTAGTCTTACACGCAGTTCGCACGCTAATGACATATGAGTGCAGATATTATGTTAGACAACAAACTCTCAATTATAAGTGATCCCTGATGTATATTAGATAGGTCTTATTGGGTTCCAGAAAGGAAGTGGCTCTCATTAGGCATAACGCTGGGTACAAGTTCTGTTATGAAATCTACATATGTCGGCTTATATTGAAAATGGTCCCAATGCTATTGAGTCATAAGTTCATCATCTCTATTGAATGTGGTGTCTTGGTCCACCCTATATGATATATATTGAATTGGCTACTACGCTCACGTGTGATAATCTGAAATTGATAATCCTAAATAGTAATAGTGGTTTCTTTGTATTACTATTGCATACAATACACAGTTCATACGTGCATAAGCCCATTTACTACAGGATCCGAATACATCTCTCATTGCTCTATCCGAGTTAAGGTCTAAGAAATTATTTAAGCAGTTTGTACTCGGGATATATCAAAGACCTTCTGATATAACTCCTGAGTTTACGGAAGCAGTCACTTCTAAACTAACAGGTCCTTTGTTGTGGACCTATATTAGGAATGTTAGATATCAGATTCATTCGCTACTCCTATTCAGTGAAACAAAATATGCATTACCGCGGTCACCTACTTAGCCTCATTGCTGTTTGTCTCGCTCTTCACGTGCTAATGACCAATAGACCAGTTCCGGTGATTAAGATTGTGTGATATCGGGCGGTAAACAGAAGCACAGTGTTTGAAGTAGACACATTGAGTGAAGTAGGCAATATTGATAAGGGTCACGCAGGACAGGAGAAAGGAGGGTTATATCCAGATCACTGCAAATAGGAGTAAATCTCTCGTGACGCAGGTTCATTAGAATTACAGAGCTATCAGCGAGGAGAAGACGAAAACTATCTTACTTTTTTGTATCTGCGGATAAGTCTATACGCATTATTATTATATATATCTGTCATAGATTACTGAAAGGATATAAGCGGCCTCTTATCGAGTGATGATCTCAAACGTAACTCGTTCGCTGAGCTTTACAGGAGGATAATCGGGTTCCAATTGTGTCACGCCAACAGTCTAGGAGGCGGCCCAGACTACCTGATGCGTCGTAGGGATACAGGAATGGAGGTGAGGGGGACTGTGTTAAGAGGCGCGGAGCAGGGCACGAGTCACGCGTATGTAGCGAGAATTGGTGGTGTGATTGCATTTCTAAGCTGGACGTTGACCACTCCAAGAGCAGGAAGTAGGACAAGACACGGATTCGCTCAATCAGGCACTCTACATATAGTGTGTGAGTATATAAGTGTGAGTTGAATGACATACTTGTGCAAGTTGTATGTAATGGCACATACAGATGTAATATTTGGATGTATTTTAAAAGATATATTAATGTGGATAAAGAGAAGTCACTTTAATTTGTTTAGAAATAGTTAAAGTTTTATATAGATGTGGTGATGTTCTACAATACTCGTAGATATTTTGTTCTGTTTCACGAAGAGCTGGTGGGATGACATATGGATTAAGTTGAGTAAACTAATATCGGCAGGAAGGAAAGGATGATGGTTCGTCTCTCCATACGTAGTATTATAGTTGTTTCTACACATTCGACCTATCGACCATACATGGACTGATGTATGTGGAGATTAACTAGTAATTATTATAGATGTTACTTCGGATGGTATACGTTCAAGACGAATCCATATCCTTTCCTTGTATAATATATTGTTAGCTATAATTACCTTTTCCTAGGTTAGGCAGTTCAGAAACACTCCGAGAGGTGATAAGGTCGTATGACTATCTCGTATGAGGATTGCTTCGAGTCGCATAACTAGATAAATCCGCGCACTGTTTGAAAATATTGGCGATAGTCGTTAGATATATCTGTTAACAATTCTTTATCTTGAATCTAGCTTAAGGCCGTTTAAAACTGGAGGATGTCTTTTCGATTTCATAGGAGTTTTCTAGCACTAATGTGTTTCACTTCGCTATTATGCAGAAGGCACTTGCGCGAAATTATAGCAATTGAGGACTTTACTACATTTTGACTGTCATGATACTCTTTTGATTTGAGCACTTATCTTCATGCAGGATATTCTGATATGTATTATTATTCTATTTTTAATATATATATATTTGGAGTTAATATGATATGCTCTACAGTCTTTATTATAGACTTGGATTGGAATCATACGTCTCGAAATGTCTAATTGTACTTCTAGTGTGACTATGTTCTCAAGTATTATTTAGCATAAGATATACATAAATGTACCCTTATGTATTGAACTATTGAAGGACTTATTCTTTGAGCGTCAATTTAAGATATATTTTGCATTTTTTTATAAATTATTAATTTGAGAAATGATAAAATATGTATAAATTTACATAATTTAATTTATATATATTTATTCATAGTGTTTTGTGCGGGGCACTCTCTTCAGTGACAGAATTTTATGTAGCTTTATATTGATTAGAATATTGCGAGATTTGAATGGCTCGAGGTATCTAAATATTTGATGGAAATTATTCTATTGATCGATTGAAAGTATATTTTTTAGAGTACACATAATAGCATGGATGCAGAGGCACAGGGATCTCACCGCATGAGGTAGTGGGAAACATACGGAACTGATACTTAATCGCTCTTGATTAGCCCACATGCAATTCATCGAACTGCCTTAACAATGTCGCCTACGCCATTATTGGGCGACAGCCCCACGCCCTCTTTCTCTTTTATTTTGTGGAACAAAAATCTCTCTCCCTAGATCCATAGCAAACTCTCCTCAATGCAAATCACTCAAGCAACCGTTTCACGCACCGTACTCTCGCGATTCAACATTTCAGATCTACTTATGTAAAACTCCAATAGCAGAGATATCACTATTCAAGGATAAGGTGGAACCAACGTCAAAAGCAAGGAAATTTATTTTGGGATTCACAATCCTATGAGATAGAGTTTTGACACAAAACCAAAAATCCTCTCTACATCGCTGTCGTCACCCTCCTTCCTATTTTTTCTTAAATTTTCGTGACTAAAACAGAAGGTTTTGTGCACCTTTTTCCAGATGGTCCATGACAAAAATATTGGAGGGAAAGCCCAAGAGTTGTGGCGCCCCTTTCTTGCCTCGTGCCCAAAATTGGACATTCCTTGTCTACGGTATTTTAACCTAGCACCCGGACTTTCTCTATATCTTTAATATATAAGAATGAATTTTTGGGCCAATTTTATGCTTGTTCTGGACCATTGAGATGGCTTTTTGGCTATGTGAAAATTAGGTAGAAAGAGTTCTTGGGCATTGGGCGATTTTATAGACATCAATCTAGTGCTAGCGTACAGAGTAAAAATACAGAAAAAGAAGAAGGATTTTCTTCTACGCGGATTTTTTCTTTGACCTAATCCTTCTTTTTAGAGATTTTTTTGAGAGGTGTCACAAGTTAAAAAATGACCTTTGCCCTTCCTTCTTAAAAATTGGAGAGTCCAAAATTTTAACGAAGGTCGATTCCAAAATCGACCGTTGAACAGAAGGATCAAGCACAGTACTAGCATACTGTGCTGATTTCCTGCATCAAGACTTCTAATCTGATTTATGAGCTCGTTATGGGATGAACATTTAGGAGGCCAGATGCCATGTATAGTTTGCAACATCATCCTCCCAAGTGTCACGTAATATGTAGTACCGGTAATGGTTCGCTCAAATGTCTAACTCCGTAGTTAGACATAGTGCATTAAATCAAGATATGGACCTTTCGCACTCCGTACCATATATAATTCAACATATGATTCGATCCTGTCAAGTGTAGATCTATTATGATATGATCAATACTTTCTTTCTTTCATTTATATTTTTTAAATTTCTAATTTCTGTCACTTGAAAGTTTTTGAGAAGACCAAAAAATCATTGAAAAATATATGTACATAAGGGTAAGATACTATAGAGTATAAAAGGGAGAATCACTTACTATCAATAGGTTTCTCTATCAGACAAATATCACACATCACAGATATTATTTAAGATCTGGAACATATTTTGCTACCTAATCTTGCACAGAAAAAAGGTGTTTTCAATGAGATCTACGCTCCTAACTCATACATTTTAATAGATAATCTGGTTCTACTTATCATAGAACATTCATAATATAGAATTTACTAATGAATGGTATGTCACTTAGTTAATAAAATAATTTATTCACCTATGAAAAAATTAAATATTATGTGTATTAGGTTAATATTATTGATATATATCTATTATCCATATTATTTAATACTCTCCTATTATTTTTAAAAATATAAAGTTTCTTAGATTATCTTTAATTATTTTCTTATTCTTTTTCTCTATCATTCTAGAGAAATTTTTACATCTCAATATCTAGGCTCCCACAGCCCTCGAAGACGATCACGGAAACTATCTCATAGGCACCTTCGCCCATCTCGATTTTCTCAGTACGTGGGCGCTCCAAAGAACAACCACAGTCAATTTCATTGTTGTCCCTTGTTCTGCTTGAAGCCACATAGTACATCTGCGCAACAGGGTCTTCCTCCCACTCACGAGAGTTGATTCCTCCACACCACCTTCGACAAGTTTTGCAAGGCTACTCCGCTCGCATACAGTCTGCACACGAGGCTCTGCCTGCCGCGCAACCCTCGACACCCCCATACAGTATAGACTCCTATCGCATGGACTCTTGCTTGCAGTCATCCGATGGTTGCCTACTATAGCAAACATACGTCTTTTCATATATTATAAAAGAATGAATTAGATACAAGTATAATACTTTATTTAATTTATACTTACAAAAATTATTATTAATTTTCTCTTGGACACTCCAAAGAGGATGAAGATAAGGCAGGAGGATTAAGGAAGTAATATTAAAAAGACATAACATCTTTGTGTATACATTTTTCCTACAAAAATAATAATGTAATAAAATCAAAAACTTAAACGAAAAAATCTGTTAAAACGAGTTAGCAAAAACGGACTCGATATACTTTCCAAATACCAGCTCATCATCTTAATATGACAGACATATTCAACACACAAATATAATATAATGTCATAATAAAAATAGAAAATAAAACATAACCTTCTGTGTGCAAAGCAGATGCAGATCTTTTAACTTCACAAACTTCGCTAATAGTATTTGTCGTTATAGATATAACCAAGAGCACTTATTCCCTCACCTGCATCAGGTTTGTACATCTATTATGATTTCTTCACGCTCATCCTATATGAGAAGAATGCATATAACTCAATGGAGAAATAGATCAAGCATTAAATCAAATGCAAATATTATAGCATCAAAATCCATAAAAGAGCAAAAGACCCCATATCTTCTTCTTCTTATATCACTCTATGTCACGATGTCTCCTAATCTATGAGAACAATTGAATCATTACTGCGAATTAAGATACCAAGAGCATCAAAAGAAACTTATTATAGTATAGAGAGCCTTATATCAAGGGATTTCTCTAGAGCATATGAGCATGCTCTCCACAAACATTGCGAGGTGAGATGCAGTCGCTATTCTTGTTGTTGCGATACCATACCTTGCCTTATCTGACTTTTCAATTGGCATATAGATATGACCTCTCATCAAAAAAGGTGGAATAATGACAAGAATTCAAAAGGAGGTCAGCAGCTAATGTAACTCACTGATATCATGTCTTCTGTCGTTCTTGTCGTATTTATTGTCTCTCTCCATAACTCGATATTGAAAAACCAGGAATATTCTATATGAGTTAAATGTGTCTCACCATTGAGCACCTCGCTACCCAATGTTGGATGCTGTTTAGCCAGGTGTTTTGCTGCCGTCAACCTACTTCCTTGCCGATGCTGCCATCTTTGTTGGCAAAGTGTCTTGGTAGGGAAGAGGGTTCGAGCTGTGATTGCTTATATAGCATCTCTCATCTGGACAGCTCGAAACCAGCGATTTTTTTAACATAAGCTGTCCTCCGTGATGGATCTGTTAAGACAATGTATATGTTTCTTCCATGACCAATTTCCTGCAGCTGCTTCTATTATTTCTACCTTGAACACCCAGTTTAGATACTGGAGCTATCCTTTGCTGTCTACGCAGCTAATATATCCTACTTTTGTCTCATGGAAGCTCCCTCCCTATGATGTGCTCATGGTAAAATTTGATGGTGCTGTGCATGCTCCCCATGCTGTTGCAGGTTTTGTCATCAGAGACCATGATGGTAAATTGCTGGTTGCAGGTGGCAAACTTTTTCCTATTTCATCAGTCCCATCTGCCGAGCTTATTGGAGCATGGTTGGGTCTGTTGCATATAATACATTCTTTCCAACCTGCTTCAGCTGAAATCCAAGGTGATTCTACGGTTGTTATATCTTGGCTGAAGAAGATGTCTCTTAATCATTTTACTCTCTCCCCTTGGATGTTAGACATCCGCTCAATTAGGCTCTTCAGTACTGTTTCACATATTTGTAGGGAGGAAAATCAGGCTGCTGATTGGGCTTCTAAATTTGCCTTTACAAGAGATTTTGTTTTATATTTTAATGATTCGCAGGGACATCCAAACTTTACACAAATCTTGGCGACTGATGCCTATTCTGTTGCTTACTCTAGACATGGTTAATGCATGTGCTTACTCTTTCGGATATACTTATTGCTATATTTATAGTCCGTTCAGTCAGCAAAATAAGAAAGGTATGTCAACGAAACTTGTTTATTTCTTGGCACATCTTCTGGCACGCGGCTTGGGCTCCATTTTGCTTTGGATGGTGGGTGTATTACTGTTATCAAACTCCTGGCAGCTGTTGTCTTTTACTGAAACGTCTTCATTTTGTATGGTTGTATGTTTTCTATTGGGGATATGCTACACTTATGGTACTGGCTCTTGTGCATCATTACCTGTGGATGGTACTATATGTCACACACTCCAAGCATCAGCATTTGATCCATCATTTAGTGCACTACCGCATGCTGAGTTACTACCCATCATGCCTTCAATGTCCTGACATATTGGTTAGCTGTTCTCATCTTATTGCCTAACTAATAGGTGCAATTGTCCTCCTCTTAATTTCTCTCCTGAGGCTGATGACGAATTATTATTCTGAAGCTGAGAGACAAGTTCCAGGTTATGTAATTTATGAGGCAATTCAGATATGTCTTTGCATGCAGTCTTTCGATGTTTCTTGCTACGTGCGGTGTATACAACATCTAATTAATTATGCTGTGGAGCAACTTGTCTTCCAGACTCAAGGTCATACTTCCTAATTTGTGTGGAGCAACCAGGCTGGTTTATCATAGTATTTTCACTTCTTAACAGCAAAAACTATATTACAGCCTATTTGGGATGCTGATGGGGCCAAAATTTTTGCTACATTTCTGAGTTTTCTTCACCTTTTGCTATAATACATAAGGTCTTCTTGCAACGTTAGTGACAGCCCCCTCACTCGCATATTCTTCTTCTCTAAGGGTTGCATATGCTATGTTTGGCATGCAGCTATAATTATAGCTGTGTTGAGCTGTAACTGTTAGCTGTAGCTTTATTAGCCTAAGTATTTGATACAAAATAACATAAAAAAACTTAACGTCATTTTATTTATTTTTAACATCACTTCAAATATTTAATTTAATTAAATATAATAGATGTAATAAATATATATTAAAAATCATACCCCATGCACACCTCATGCATAAAATATAAATATATATTATATTATAATATATATTTATATTTATAGTAATATAATAATAATATAATATAATATTATATTATTGTAATATTATTATAATATATTATTATATCATCATATATTATTATATTATTATAATATATTATAATAATAATATTATAATATAATATAATATTATGTTATAATATTATATTATATATAATATATGATATTCTAGTATATATTTATATTATAAGATATATTATAATATATTATTTTAATATAATAAAATATAATATTATATGATATTATTATAATATATTCTAATTATATTATCATATTTTACTATATTGTATTATTGTTATAATAAAAATATAATAATATTGTTATATAATATAATATTATGTTATAATGTTATGATAATATAATATTATATTATGTTATATTATATTATAAATATAATATATAATATAATAATATTATTATATATAATATATTATATTTTTGTAGATAGATTTTAAAGAATAGAGGAGAGATGAGGAAGCTTAAATATTAAATAAGTGAAAAATTCTAGAAAAAAAAGTAAAAAATAAATTTAAAAATAAAAAGTATATAGCTAATTTTTGATTTTGAATTCTTGGATTAGGAAGCTTTCAATAAAAACTAGCTTATGGACCATAAGCTATCTTCACGAAATACTAAAGTAGCTTAAATAAGCTAAAACTATCCTAAAAGCTATCCAAAAGCTGCATACTAGATACAGCTTTTATCTAATTTTTTATGTCCGGTGTCACCTATTTGCTCGAAAATTTTGTCTTACTTACTGCTATGTGTTTTGCTTGACTGTAAAATCATACAATCCTTGTCTCTGTGCTCCAGAACTGGGCCTGCTTTTGTGATCCTAGGTTCCATTTTTGGACTACCGTTTGTGTATCTGGGATCGCACTTTTTTCAATGAATGGATCCAGATTCCCACCGAAAAAAAAAAACCGAGTGAGCAACAACTCGGGATAAAGTGCATCGAGTTTGGGAAGTGATGCTCCCTACCCTGATGGGGTGACCCATTGGGATCGGCTCATCGATAGCCGGAGAGGATGAGTAAGAGAAAGAGATGGTTCGAGGAAGAGTGGGATCAAAGAATGCGAGGGACCCGAAGCTTTCGAATGAAAAGGACTTGATGTCCGGAGAATCAAGGCGCTGGATCGGTTCACCTACGGTTGTCGAGGACCTGGGTGGAATCCGCATCAACGAGGGAGCCATAATACAAGAATAGGTGTGGGTTTTGGGAGACAAAAGCCTGCAACCTTGCAAAAGTTGATGGATTGGGGCGTCACTGAGTTTGATCAGTCCACCAGCAACCGAAGGGGGATGACAAGGTGAGGAAATTGGCATGGGAGCAATAGCATAGCGAAAGAGGGAAGGCATGGTAGAGAAGTCTGGAAGTTTGATGAGGGGAATAGCTATCCTACCCTCCTACTACCTTTGACGGGGAATATGGTACCTGTCAAAGAATATGTTATTCCAATCTCCAAAAAGCAAAGTTTGGCTGGAACAGGGTGGAATAAGTTCTCTATTCCATTTGTTGTTCCATGTACCAAACATAACCTTAGGATCTGTTTAGAAAATTTAGTAAAATTGTACCGGGTTTCTTGCAAAAATCCAACTTGTTGGCCTGCCCACCCAGTGTTCTTCTAAATTCTAGTCTTAGGCTAAATTCTATTTCTAGGTCCGTTCGCTTGCAGGAAGGAAAAAAGAAAAAAACTTCCTGAGTCTTTTTTTCCTCTCACAAGATTTGGACCGGAAAGATATTGGATTTATCTAGAACTACTCAGATAGACTATCTATTCCATAATTTCAATGAGAAATCCAGCTCAATCCCGCTGAATTTTTTAACTAGGTCCTTAGCTTTCAACACTCCCCTCGAATAGAATTCCCAGCGCGCTCCTATCCTTGAGGGGCTCGTTGTTAGCACGGTCGCCCATTGGATCGGAACCTTTGGCTGAACTTCCTCGAAGAAGTTAAGCTCGAAGACGACAAAATCCCCTTAAGAGTCTAATTCGGTCCCACCCTGTCCCTCGGCCATCCCTACCCTCGATCTATGCTACCCCCATACACCTTTGGCACCCTTTTTTTTTTTCTTTTTTTTTTTGGTAGAACACCTTTGGCACCTTAGCTAAGAGGATCTTGCCGTCAAAACGAAGGCAATGCCATGGAGCATAGTTTCTAGTCAGGGATGAGATAACATTGCAGAAAAGGGAGTCAGAAATAAAAATAATTAAATATCCATGATTTGATCCAGATCAAGTGGCCATAAATAAAGCAAGCAAAACATGGTCTCGCTATCCGTCCTGTACCCCATACATTTTGGGTCGTAAATCACGAGCATATACGGGTAGATACATAATATTTCTATGCGGAAGCAAGTCAGGGTAGAGAGATGCATATGGTTTGCAGCAATGCAGCAAAACCAAGTGTAGCTAGGGACATACGCCTATAATATCGCATGAGAAAGTAAATTCGCATATTAGTGACTATATGGACATCCGCATCGGAGCAGAGAAATTGGTTTGCGAACGCTGGTAAAAAGGTTCCGTGCAAAAAATACGGAAGTCGACACCCCGGATGGTGCACGGGAGACATCGGACATGCAGGAAGACGCATATTTTATGCGGAAGTTAATCCGCATAGGTTGAATTTTTTGCACTTGAGTCCATGTTATACGTGAAGTGAATAATACCATCTCTTTCAATTACATGAGTTTATGTTTCTTTACCACTCCCGATTTACAACATAAATAGAAAATAAAATATTAGTCATCCCTTATTTTTAAAATCAATCATTTATATTATAAAGTATTTAAAGATTTTTTGTATTTTAATAAATTTCAAAATGTTAGAAAATAGAACAAAATAAATTTATTTTTCTATTTTTATCGGATAGAATGATATTTTTATAGAAAGAATTGTAGAATTAATCAATATTTTAAGTATTTTACGTAGTGTGAGTCGAAAATATTCAGAAGAATAAAATAAAGTATACTTATTTTTGAGTTTATTTCAGAGAGAAAAATTTTTATTTATGTGAAAGATATGATTGTTGGAACATGGTAATCTGATTGTACATATAATTAGATAAGAATTATAACATTATTGTTAGTGGTTTGTCTTTTGGGTGAAGTTGGCAATCCTTGCGACTAAGATTTTATAATCGATTAATCTAGTTTGAAGGTGGTTCCGGAACATCTAAAAACTGAAACCTCATCCTATTATTTTTATTTGGAGACGCTGAACATGGATATGCGGCTACGTTAACAATGTAATGCACCAGCATTCAAAAGAAATATTTTGACCATGTGATGCATCCAAGCAAAGTTTAGTGTGGACACGTGTATAAAATTTTTATGCAGAATATTTACATCCGTGAAGAGTCAAACGTGCGGGCGCAGGTACCTGAACCTGTGCATATAATCAAATTAAAGATTACGTGCTTAAGAACAGTTTGATGTTCGAGGCTAGATGGTGTTCTATAAGATTCATTTTGAAAAAATCTGGATCATGACAATGAAACTCATTGAGGTGACCTTTAGTTTCCTCATAGGCTTAGACTTCCATGCTACTCATAGGCTCAACTTTGATGAAAGTCACTATAAAAAAATAAAAAGGTTAGGAATATTTTACTAGGAGCATTATTAAAATCATGCCTAACAAAAATAAATGGAGTTGTCTATTACCATTTCTATTAAATAATTTTTAGACATATTTTTTTTTCATTCTAATAAACATTTATAGAAATATTATCATAAAATCATTCTTAAATTTTTTAAAAAATAAAAATTTAGGAACATTTCAACAAACGTTTTCATATGCTCAATTTTTTTGCTTCTAAATTTCTTCTAAAATTTATAAATTTATTTTTTTCCTCCTCATCTTATTTTGATCCCATTGGTCCAATCAACAAATAATTTTTTTTAAAAAAATTCCCGATCTCTTGCACGCCTTTCCACTGCCCTTTTTATCTTTGTTCCCATAGCCAGCGCCTCATTCCATTAAAAAGCTTCCCATACGAACCAAAAAAATTCCAATGCCTCCCTTCCGAGCTTGTTTACCAAAAAAATAAATAAAAATCCCTTGAGGAAGCTACATAGCCTCCTCGCGTTTTCCTCCTCCCACGAAAAAAAAAAAAAAAAAAAAATCCTTCCCTTCTCTCTCGTGACTGCCTGTGTAACCTTCCTTCTTCGTGCCTCCTCACATTCTCCTTTTCCCACAAAAAAAAAAAAAAAAAAAAAAAAAATCTACTTTTGACGTGATTCAGAATCAGATCCAAAATTATGTAGTGTGCCACTAGTTTTAGAGATCTTTTTTGCTAATTATATTCCTACAACATTTCGTATGGATGGGTCTTGGATCAGTTTCCTAGCTTTTAAGATGGCCTATTGCTTATTCTGATCTTATTTTCATAGAGTCACGTTCTTTTAGATTATGCAGCATGGGATGTGGGATGCCTGTTGATCAATATATTGAAGGTTCTACCTCAGGCATCACAGATGATCTAAAATCTTTCTCATCCAACACCTACTTTGTAGAATAAGCATTGTTATGTTAACATATATTAATAAACCTGTTTAGTCAATTGCACTTCAACATTTCATAAGAAATGAATCATTCAGTTATACTTGTAATTCTGTTAGAATACAACAATCAAAATAATTTTTTTTTAAATTTTATCATATTTAATATGTTATAGATATGCTTCCAGGCAAAACATACGAAGATCTTTGCTTTGCAACTCATGTACCTAGTAAGGTGGTTCACGATGTTAGACTATGCTGATGTCCACTTAAATGGTTCACATATTATCCCTTCTCATATTTTTGGCAGTTCTTCGTATATTTTTTTGGGGTGGAGGGTTGGTTCCAAACATTATAAGCCATTTGCTAAATTAAACATGCATGCAAAATGCATAGAATATATTTTCTATATGCATCCTAGAAAAACTACATGTATCTTTGCCTATCATTTTAGCGATATCTTAAAAGGTAACCATTAACAAAATTGAAATCACACTCATTTCTTATATTTTCTACTTACCGTTATACATTGATTCAAAGTTCAGTTCTTTGTATCGGTTATAAAAATTTCTTGACACAATAACACTAAGTATCTAGACCCGTACAATATAATTTTTGAGGAGACATCAATCTCAAATGCATAATTTTTTTGCTATGTATTTGGACATATATATAAGCATGTGAGATAATGTTATTTGAGCATTTCTAAATTTTAAGGATGTATTTTGGTCTGAATTTGTATATAGATTTGACAACTTTGCCTTTTATAGATTTTTTAAAATTAGTATTTTATAATATTTAAAATCTAATATTTCTTCATTCTTATTTGTTAAAAAATTGAATATTTCTGTGTATACAATATAATGTTAGAAATTTTAAAAATTTTGTATTCAATTGAAAATTCAAAACTAATGCACATGATTTTAGGAACATCTTAAAAACTATTGATATACATGTTTCTAAATACAAAAACATTTTACAAAATATCAATGAAAAACCATTGGAATGGGTACAAACATCCCTATAGATTTTTAAAAATATTGCAAAATATTTATATAATTATGGGAATGTTCTTAATCCATTACCATCAAATCAATAGAGATATTTAGTTAATATTATTGTAACTCTAAAGAAATATTTGAAAAATATTCCTAAAGAGCTATAGGGAGAGTTTGAAAAATATCTCTATTAATTATGGAAAAGGTTCTTAATACGTTACCATCAAATCAATGGAGATATTTAATTAACGTTGTTATAACTCTAAAGAAATATTTGAAAAATATTCCTAAAGAATTGTAGGGATAATTTGAAAAATATCTCTATTAATTATAGGGAACGTTCTTAATACATTACGATATTTAGTTAATATCATTGGAAATCTATGGGAATATTTGAAAAATATTCTAAAAGAGCTATAGGGGCGGATAAATAACGTAACTGAAGCTCGCATAGAAAATAATTTAGCATAATATTCCAAAAGTCCATTTAGGAACAGTATAAGCTGTTACCAAATGATTTTACTATAAACGGTCAGAAAACGTGCCCAATATATATAAATAATGTTTCCAATCACTTTTAAGCACATGGATATAGTTGACGGACAAATAACATTCCTAGAAGTTTATGGAAATAGTTTATATATATTTTAAAACATTTCTGGAACAATTCTAAAGCCTTTATTTTTTGTACTTATTTGAGACAGAAATGGTGAGGCAGGGTTTATGATCCGTGGATTTGATTCTAGATTGATGGCGGCTAGAAAGAACCATCTATTTGAGCCTTCAGATCCCGGTGCTGAGCTCCACACGACATGGGTAGGGATCGTGTTTGCTAGACGGACCTTGGAGGCTATGCAGCTTATTATGGAGAATTCAGCCACCATGGTAACCTGATTGCAGAGTCACGCTCATGGTGAAGTCATTCATCTTCTTTTGTATGATATTATGATCATATTATCAGGATGCTGTGCTTTGATGATAAGATATATCTTTATAGATGCGAATACCACGGCAGACTATGTTGCAGCCTATGTTGTTGAGTATTCAGACGAGATTTTATGGATCGAGATAAGAGTGGCATAGGAGCCACTTTGGAATCTTTTATTTTCTTATTCTCCTTTTGTATTCGTACAAGAGCTATTCGGATGAACCGTCTTATTAAAAAAAAAAAAAAAAAAAAAAAAAAAACTACAATATAGGCATAAAAAATTCTATGCAACAACTACATCCGCATAAAAATAATTATGCTTATGTCCGTACGTAAGCCTTCGTGGCATTCCTGGTTCGCATCAACACTGAGCTCGCGAGTGGCTGCACGTATAAACGTTCCGTGCGGTAGTACATCCGCATAGGATCTAACACGCGGAATTGCGGATGTCGGCATCTGAGTGTGCAAATCCGCATGGAATTTTTTGTGCGACCCTACGAGGACTAATCTCGTCACACTGAATCCGGACGCGGGCTACCAGGGGAAAATATGTTATAAAGGATCCTCACCAGAATTCTTACTGTTATGACGGGTAGTATTTGTTTCAAGATATACCATTTTAAATTATTAATACCAAAGAAATAACTAACATAACAATTATTATAATATTTTCTTGTGAAAAAAAATAACTTAATGCATTATTTTTTGCACCATTTAGTTATTAAATTTTTTTTTTTATACATACAATCCCTTTTGGTGAGAAATTTGATGTGGAAGTTAAAATTTCAAATATAAAAATATAATAACTATTATATGTATCATGACAGATTATTTTGATCCTCAATAATATATTATAATAATAATTATATATCATAATATATAAATTGATAACAAAAGAAGTAAAATAATTATATTGTAATATTTCAAGTATTGTGCACATGTAATGTATATGCTTTAAGAGTTACCGAAATGCTGAATGGAACACCGATAATAGGTCTATAGCATCAGAAAAGGTATCTAAAAATTGAAACAGTTTCTTTTTTTTATGAAGGCAATAGCTCTTCTCTTAAACAAAGTTAGAAAAAGAGATAAGACAACATATTCAAATATAGAATAGTAAAAACTATGCTTTCATTAATAAAAGTGGAGGATTATAAGTCTACACAACCATCACTCAAAATATAATTAAAAGGCTATAATAGATACCATAAGAATATTGATCCACTGAATTGTATTCATCTATCCTTCCGAGATCATACAAGCGAGCATCATCCGTCCAAATCCCATCCAGGTTCCAAAGTTCCAAGCAATAATGCACCAAAAAATTGACCATTAATTTCCGGTCCTTCAAATAAGCGGATCGGAGTTCCATTCCAAATTTGTCTGGCTAGATTCACCTAGCACCAACTGTTCAAAAATCGGCAACGTTCAACCTCTGGAACCGCCAAATATTTGGTAAATGATAACCAGCGAACTGTTTTGTGGATATCTCGGGTGATATCGAGTATTTTTGGAAACATAACTCAACGAACCAGGCATTCCAATTTAAATTTTTGGATGAGATTTGAATAATAAAAAGATGTTGGTATACTACTTTAGTCTTATTTATTTGAAGTCAAATGCTGTGGAGCATCACAGAAAAATATCCTCCTGCGTGAGGGGAGCTGCTATCTTCTTCTTGTCACGATGTTTTGCAATTCAGCCCTTTTCCCAATAACCAGAGTCGGGCCGACTTCGCTGGGACTCCAACCGGACCAACTCTTAAAATGGTAAGGCTTGACTTGGGCTAGACCTTGGCAAGGTTGTTGGAGACTTCCATTGGGTTGGGCTAAGGATGCCCCTTGCCGTTGCTGAGATCATTCGTATCTCACGGCTTCTCATCGACATTTAATTTCTTAAAGAAGTCATCATG